>PVJO010010509.1:0-63754 GCA_004026905.1 Hystrix cristata
GAGTACTGCCCACATCCCAGAAGCACAAAATTTTAGCTTCATGTTATATAGATGGAAAACCATCAACTGCAATCCTGTCCTAAGAAAACCTGTGATGTTTTAGGAGATGTTAAAGAGAGGTAAAGCTAACAGAAGCCCCATGAATCACCCAGCCACATGAACCAACCTACACAGATGGTGTAATAGTCAGATTTCTCTGCCTGAGACACAATGCCCAACACCCACTACTTAAGGGGGGAGGTATCCTCAATGGCACAGGTTTCAGGCCATGGTCAGCTGCTCTAAAACAGAGACGTCGTGGTGGAAGGGTAGAGAGGTGGGGCAAATCTGCTCAGTTCAAGGTGAGGAAAAGGAGAGGGACCAGATATGGGCCCCAAGGCCACCCTCCAGGAACACTCACCACAGCCAGAAGTGTGCTCCACCCATCTCCATGTGGAGCCCAAAGCCAATCAAGTTGAAACTCCACCCTAATTGCCACCAATGTGTGTGTGCATAATTATCCGGAACTGTGTGAACACGTGCAGTATCTATAATACTCACGATGACTGATGACTGTAAACTCACTCTTGAAAAATCTAACACCGAACAGTATACCCTCCCTACTTTTGAAGAGATAAACCTAGGAATCAAAATAGGATATAAATACTTAGGTGTCTAAAAAACAAGGAAATCATTGTAACGTTGGGTGGAAATCCAAGTCTGGTTCACTCTTGGCATCTACCTCCACTATGCAGAGACCATGTAATCTGACTATTACACCATCTGTGCTGGTTAACTACATTATTCTAACACTTTTGAGGCTAAGTTTTGTATTTTATCCATGCTTTTTCTCTCTCATTTATTGAAAACTGTCCTGCCATATACCCACCTCAAATTGATTTTTATATACAAGTGCTGTTAGAATTTTATTAGGAATTCAATTTCTTAAGCTGCTAAAGTCACCCTACTTGTTCCACTTAGAATATTTTTATTTTCCTAATAAATGTTTCTGATGCTTATACTGTCACCATATATTTGATATTTCCTAATTCTTCCTATAAAAGCATTCCACTCTAGATGCTTTTATTTCAATTCTAGGTTATTAAGTAGGTTACTAAATATTAAAATGAAATATTCACCATTCATATTTTCACATTTGAAAATTAATAAGTCCCAAGTTCTTTAATGTACAAAATAAAAAAGATAGATTAGTCAATATATGGTGCTTGGGTAATGTGACAAATTACAAGGAAATAAAAAAGTGGGATTTTTGCCTCAGATAATAATACTAGTCCAAACTAAAATAAAATTTAATTAAATAAATTACAGTGAAATCAATAAACTATTAAAATACAGATAACTGTGCCTGTGGGGAAACATTAGGATAGGTTGATATACAGAAATCAAAATAAAGAGGCTGAGAGAAATACTTAAATGAAGTTTAACATGTATGCACTGTAGTGGCATAATAAACATTAGCAAGGTGAAATAGTGTAATATGTGTCTTGCTAATATTCTTTATTAATCATTAAATGAGAATATCCGCTCTTAAGTAGAGAAGAATAGCTATGGGAAGATTACTCTTACAGGCACAAACATGCAGAATGTACAATATGGTCAAATGAATGGGAAAATATTTAATTATGTTAGAAACCATAACGTCTTTTCCTTGTAAAAGTGTGAAAATTAAAAGTCGCAATAAAAATTATTGTCGATATGGGAAAAGAAACAGATACGTATAACAAATAATGTAGATTAAAATGTAAATTTGCCTAATCTTTTTTTAAAAAGCATATCTGCAATTTGTATCACTTTAAATACACATTTACTACTTTAACTATAAAGTTCATCTTCAAATAATTTAAGCTAAACACAGTCGATCTGGAAATTTTGCAATATTTATATGTGGCACCTCCATGTATAATACTGTGAGCAACTGTCTAATGTATGGAATTAATTAAGGTTGCACCTACTTTTTAAATATCTCATCATTTTTCACAGATCTATTAAATGAAGCAAATAACATTTTAACTTTATTTTTAAATTTGCAGAGTCGTCTTTTCCAGCAGATGGTGTATCCTAGGAAGTTCCATGTTCACACTGTGCTTTGCTTTTATGAGTTCCAGCTGTTAACTGATAATATTTTATTGCTGAATCTATCCTGCGTGATATAATTGCTCATTATGTGCCTTAAGACACTAGCAATGTAGTTATTTTCAACTTGGAACAAATTAAAATCTTATCAGCACTTCCAAAATCTACAGTTGTCTTCTCTTGGTTAATTATATTAAACTTGTGTTTTTTCTGTGTATATTTGTTTAGTGAGTTTTCTCGTCAAGAGTAAGAATTCAAGCTGACTGATTTTTTTTTTAACCATCTACCTTGCAGGCGTGCAAAAAGATTCATTTCATCTCTGAGAAAAAGTTCTCTCATACGCTGTTACATTAAATAAAAATCGGCACACGCCAGCCTCCCTACCTGCTGAACCGCAAGCTAACTTTGGAAGCAGACTGCGATCTAGAGTATGTCTTTGCCACAACTGAGTCCCACGCCATCAAAGCTGCTGAACCGTGAGATCACACCCGAGTAAGGAGGTGGCCGAGCTGCACCCGTAAAATGTTCTGACGTGTGCTTTTCTTTCTTTCTTTCTCCCCCCCCCACCACTTTCTTTCTTCTATAACTTCGGCCCGCCTCTCTTGCCACATGGGGCTCTCTGAACATTTACTGGTTCAGGGAGCTGTTTGTTTATGAATCATTCTTTCTTCAGATAAATTCTCCTAAATCAAAGTTGTCAAAATGTGTCTTTTATGACCTGTTGAAATTTAAAAAAATATGTCTCTCACCTGAGAGAAAGGTAAGATGGAATGAGCTAGTTGAAGCAATCCTGTTGCTCCCATGGAGGCAGGTATTTTGGTTTCTCCATCTTCCAAATCACTTGTCCATCTGCTTTGACTGGAATTGGTTTCCCCTAATAAAATTTTCACCACCACACATAGCACTTTTTGAACTGTGTTTGCTCATTAAAGGTAGGCTGAAATATTACCTTGCTTCCTTCATAGTTTTATCTTTGCTAAAATGTTAAAGTATTCACACCACATAGTATATACAGTAATCTTTCAGAACAATCTTTCATTTAGCCCTGTGAATTAAGGGACATCCATGTTTTATGATAGTTTTTTAAATTGCTAAATGATGTTTAAATATATTATGCATATTAATTTTATATGTAATCGATATGGTAGAGTATGTTAATATATTCAGTTTTTAAAGGACATCTTCCAAATTTGCTTAGTATTCACAAAGCTGCTGTAACATTTTTGTGCAGTGTTTTGAGTGGAGATGTTTTCTACTCCTTTGGCAACACTAGGACATTGATCGGTAGATTGTGTGGTGAGACTCTGTTTAGTTTTATAAGGTGGTACCAAATGATCTTCCCAAGTGTTTGTGTGTTTTGCACTCCTATGAGCAGTGGGCAAGGGCAGCCCTGCTTGTTCTGCATCCTGGTCAGCCTTTGGGGCTGTCTGTCTTTTGTGTTTAGCCATTTTAACAGGTGTGCAGTGATGTATCATATTTAAACATCATAGTTTCTTAATAATTTAGCACATTGGGTATCTTTTTATATGATTATGAGTCATTTACCGTTGTTACTGAAATATTTTATCAGATCTTTTGTCCACTTGTTAATTCTACTGTGTTTTTATTCATAAATTTTAAGACTTTCTGTATACATAGCTGTCATTTATCAAATATGTGCCTCAGGAACATATCCAATCAACCATTGACTGAACTCTCCTATTGCACTTATTTTTAAGGATATTTTTATTGGATATCAAATTAAATATTTATCACATCCCACACATTCCAAACACTTTAAAATAGGGCTTTATCATCTCCTCCACATAGTATCTGATTGAAAGCTGAGGCAATTCCTTGAATAATTCATTTTTTCTGACTTTAATATTTCTTGCTTCTTAGGAATTAGGTTACATGGTTTTTCTTGAGCTCCTTCAGGCTCTATATTTATATGTTCTGTCAAAATTGGAATGTTATTTATTTAACTATATAATTTTCCCCTCATTCTTTTTTGGGATACCACTCACACATATGCTGCACTGTTGGATGTAGTCTTACACAACAAGTTTCTGCGTTATTTTACTTTATTTTTTGCTTTGTTTTTCGGTTTGTATAGTTTCTATTTCTACAAATATTCTGATCTTTTCTTAGTGTACAAGCCATTGCTAATTTCATCTAGTGAAAGTTTTACTTCAAGCATTGATATTTCATCTATACATGGTCTGTAATTTCCTGCCTTTTCACACATATTTTTATTGGATTCTGGATATATTGAGGTTGCATTACTGAATATCTGGGACTGTTGCATAGTGTTTTGCCTTATTGTGGCCAGTAGTTTGGCAGAGTAGCAGGACTTTTCGTTTGTTTTTGGAAGGGTTGCTTTCAACTTTCTTGTGTTAGCCTAGAGCAGTTTTTAACCCAGGCTGGAGCAGATGCTGTCCCCGGGGCACGGCCTCCGGCGGAGTCAGCCCGGTAGCCGGAAGGCGATTGAGGGTTCAGCACCCTGGTCAGCACCCGCGCCCTCCAGCGCTGCTCAGCCTCCAGCTCCTGGGCTTGAAGTTCTTTGCCGCCTTTCAGGGAATTTCTTCCTACGTAAATTTGACTTATGGGTTTAAGAAAGGATTTACGCCAGTTCCTTCCTCTTTTTTTTTTTATTTATTTTCTTTGCTGTGTTTAGTTTTAAATAAAACTCTTCTCTACTACAAATTCTAGCTCCCCATCCTTCTGTGAATTTTGAGGGCGGTTTCCTCCCTCCAGGAGGCAGCCTGCTTTCTCTGGGAGCCCGCCTCTCACACTGCGGTCCCGCCGCTGCTCGCACACAGCAAGCCGCTGAGAAAATGAGACGCATCTTGGCCTGTTCTCTTTTTTCAGGGAACAAGGAAAGCTTTTTCATATATATCGTCCAGTTTGCCTTTCATCCTCCCTCCCTCCCTCCCTCCCTTCCTTTCTTCCCTCCTTTCTATGACAGAAAACTTTTTCATATATAATGTCCAGTTTGCCTTTCATCCTCCCTCCCTCCCTTCCTTTCTTCTCTCCTTTCTATGAAAGAGTAACTCCTGCTCCAGGTACTGAATCGGGTCCTGTAGAGAGTTTTCTTTCCTTGTTCTCACCTTCTGCCAACATGTCCTTCCTTTTCTATTACCAGTCAGCCAAACAGTGTAATATAACACCAGCTATCGCTAAACAGCCTACCAACCCTGTATGAGAAATGACTGAGAGTCAGGCTTTGTTAACCTATGAATTTTAATTTCATATAGTTAAAATTAAAGCAATATTTAGGTTAATTCACTGCATGATGTATCATCAATTACAGTATTTTTAATGTATTAAATATAAATTAGGAGATCTTTAAGGTAGTTTTTGTTAAAATTGTATCTCCTACATGATGCATTATGATACACATTCTTTACTCTTCAGGGGCTAATATAAATTGGCGCCACTTGAGTGTCTGTGTGGAGGACAAAGATTCTTAATATTTCTAAACTATTTTTTCTAAGTTGAATATATTTATTATGCTGTTACTCATATTACGTACATGGTAATCCTCAAGGACCCGGCATTGTATTATATGGTCAATTTTTTTTTCTCTTTGTATTTACTTTTAAAAATTCTTTTTTATACATGTGTAAACCTTGGCATTTCAATTGGAAATTGAAACTTTACATTTCAACTGGAAAATTCAGGGACTGATCATGGATCATTGCTCTCCTGTCTGAAGAATACAGTTCAGTATTTTATTTGTTGTGGTTTCATGGGTGACAACTTATTTACTTTGTTGTGACTTTCGATGGATATTCTCACCACATATAGACCTCTGTGTAGATATTTATTTTATTTCAGAACTACAAAGATTCAGTGAGGCACTGACCGGCTTTCACTGTTCTTTGGGAAGTAGTGCATTCTCAAGTTTTCACCTTATGTTTATTCCAATTTTTCTCCAAGCACTCTTTACATTTTCATTTTACATTTTAAAATTTTCAGAAGTTTTACTATGCTGTTTCTAAGAGTGCTTTCTGTGTATGCTTTCTATGTATGACACATGTATGTATGTATGTGTATATGTATTTTTGATTTGCAAAATTTCCTAAAACTGTGGAGCAATACCTGTGTAATTTTTAAAGGACTGATATCAACTTGCACTAGTGGGTCCACATAAGTACACATATCGCACAAGATCATAGTTCCTTTTTATGCAAACAAAATTGTTAATAATTAAAACAGTAAGAAAAAAATACAGGATGAGACAGTAGTTCTTTGGAATTTTTTCACGAAAAACAATATAAAATCTTGGAATCTGCATAGACTTTAAACCACTTATGTTTGAATAAGGGCGCAGTCTTTTAATGAATAGAAGACAGATAATAGATGAATAGATAGATAGCCAACAAACACATATATGGAAACAGTAATCAATTTTTCAAGTGTAAGTATAAATGGGCTGTAGGGACATGTGGGTTTTGGGGTCAAGGAGCCAAAGGGAATTTGAAAGATGGCCCCGGGGTATTTGTCTCCAGCTAGAGAAGGCAGAGATGCATAGGTGCCCCTTTATTGGCATCCTTACGAGGTCGGTGTTTGGCTCAGGGTAAATCGAGGCTGAAAATCCCCGAGCTGCAAACAGGGCAGTGCAGCTCTCTGGTGAGGAAAGAGGTTGCCCGAGCTCCCCTCCTCCTGTCCTCGCCGGCCTTCATCAAGGAGAGCCCCCGTGTTCATCTCCTGAACAAATCTGACTGCTTGTCCTCATGCAGGCGAGGAGTGTTCTTGGTTACTCTGCACACTCGCCCCAAAACCTCTCCCCGGTGGAGAGAATAGTCACCTGCTTTTGTCTCCACGGGAAACTGATGTTGGTTCCCCTGTCTTCCCCATGTCTGAGGCATGGTGATGGGGACTGAATGGCACCCATCCCAGTCACAGTCTGATCTTGGGAGTGACTCAGTTCTGCAGCAGGAAGGATGTAAACCCTTTCCCTCCCCAGGACATGGAGGCGGAGAGGCCTCCTCCCTGGCGGGACACAGGAGCAGCCCTGGAGATGGAATCAAGGCTCCTCAGCACGGCAGGGGAGGCCAGGGCAGCGCCCAACAGAGCTGTTTCCATGGCTCTCTCTCCTGGGTCGCTTGATTTGGGGCGTGAATTCTGTCTCCCTCGACTCACATTGGCTTGAGCAGTTGCCTTGGCAATTCTTTTTAAATTACTCTATTTCTCCTTAAAAAAGAAAAATACTATATGACTTGCTTACAGAAGTAAATGACCCTGACCTTCCAGATAATGCACAAAAGATCTATGAAATCATCTTGCGATTTCCTGAATTGTGCTCCCGCCCCTGAAAGGTTGGACACCACGCTTCTAACTCACAGTCTTCACAATTTATTATTTTTTTCTCATTCCCTCAACTTATAAGTACATTTTCAATGTTTCGTGAGGGAAACCCATGCATTGTCGATTATAGGGAGTGCAAAGTATGTATTAAAGTAACCAGTTCTTCATAGACAAGAAAACCTCTTATTGAAAAATGGGGAGGCTATACATGAAGCTGCAAACATGTAAAGATGTTTCTTAAGATTACAAAGTTAAACATGGCAGAAAAAGAGCATTGGTAAGAGGTAACACATTCCCAGTTATTCAAACCAGTGGCTTTCCATTTTGATGACAAAAACATAATTATGGGTAAAATTAGACTTATCTTTCAGTATATATTTCATGTCCAAGGAAATAACAGAAAGAGCTCCAAAAGTACTCCAATCCCTTAAAAATTAAAAATGGTAAAATAATCCATGCAAAATTTGGTGCCAATCATATACTAAGTGATAGTTTGGTTTTGTGCTAAACAAATTAAGTCACAGAAGAGAATTAGCATTGGATATTAAGGAGTGTGTGTGTGTAAGTGTACACAGGAGTGTGTGTATGCTAATGAATACCAAGCCACTGAAACATTTCATGTTATGATCCCTTCCAGGAGAGTGAATGTCAATTTTTGAACCTAATTAGAAACAGAGTATTGCTTTTTCATATTTTTATTAAGGCTAAGACAGTCTAGTTAAAAATAATTCAACTGATCGTAGAAATGCTATAAATTGCTGCGAAGTGAGTTGCTGGCCGTGGCCTGTCAGAGCACCTATGTTGGACAAATCTTAGGTAGAAATCAGTGCTTGTGCATTCAAGTGAAGTTGTATTGCACCACACCGAGAAAAAATTTAGATTTTTTAAAATAATTTCCAAGTCATGAAAAGGGTAAATATGCTTCACGAAGAGTCAAGCAGCCCTCGACGATGGATTCCCTTCTTGTACAACTTAGAGAATCCTAGAATTTGAGACTCTCTCTAGGTCCTGTGCTCCACGTTTTTACGTGTTTATAGCCCTCCCTACTGGCAAGCGCTGTTTTGATCACTTTAAGGAGCCAATCCGCAGGAAACCAGAGAGCACAAAGGAGGGTGGAACTGAGAGGATCCTCGTTGACATGAGTTTGTCAGGAGTGCAGCCCAGGGAGCAGCTGGTGAGTGCAGAACACCAATTTTGTCCAAACGCCCACTCAAGACCATTCCTGCCCACCTGCCACTTCGGTTCATGGTGTCAAAGGGACGCCAGAGTGCAGCTGTGTGCAGGCTTTAAACCTTAGCGGGCAGCATGTGTCCCAACCCTCTACAGTGATCCAGACCCAAGTTCACGTCTCAACCTCTGCGCCTCCACCACCTAGGCTGGACCTCTCCAAGGAGGCTTACAAGCGGAGCCACACGAAATGTCACAAAAATGGCTTAGCCGAATGTCTGAGCCAGCATCTTTGTCTAGATAACGTTTCCAACAGGCAGAAACTGAGGCACACAACATGGATGTGGAGGTGGGGCCTCCACACTGAACCCAGAAATGACTTCATTCAGTGCATCAGGCAAAGATCTCCACGAAATTGTCAGCCTCCTCGTTAAAACTGGGGGGAGTACAGACAACCAAGCAGAATAAAGAGACAAAAGTGGGAAAACAGACTGGCGTCAGAGGAGAAGTGTGGCCGCAGAACAGAGACGCAGACACTAGCAGGGTGGAAGGTACAGTGAGCAAGCAGGAAGTGTGGAGATGGACTTCCCAAAAAGAATGAGAGAAGTGGGGGCTGGGGATTTCGCCCAGTGGTTAGAGTACTTGCTTAGCAAGTGCAAGGCCCTGAGTTCAATTCCTGGCACCAAAACAAACAAACAAACAAACAAACAAATAAATAAATAATAAAGAATGAGAGAAGCTCCTGTTTGATGGTCTAGGGATTAGAGAGAAGAGGCCGGAGTCCAGTGGAGTGCTGGAGAGTCTGCAGCCCTGCATGCATGCAGGCGTCCCCTGTTCCCATCCCTAGACTGGGCAAAAGCACAAACCAAAACAAAACCACCTCTGGAATTTGAATAATGATACAGAGCAGATGGTAACTCATTTAAAAAGGTGAACAAACAAAAGTTTGAGTAAAAAGAACATAGACTAAAACCGCCCATGATTGAAAATAAATTTAGAAGATAGGATAAAATTTGAGAATTTCTTATTTTCTATATTTACATAAGATCTTATTTTGCTATCTATTTAACATGAAAATTATTGGAAAATATTAACTGACAATAGTATTTTGTATTTAGTACCACTATAAATATTTGGCCTGGACAAAATTCCATTTTAAAAAAATTATGTTTACAAATATATTTAGTATCTTTACTTCTCTACATGTGCTGGTTTCTATTGTGGAGTGAAACTTGTGTGTTTGCATTCCTGGAATAAAATAAAGCCAATGTGATTCAGCCATATCTCCCATTCTGTGGTCCCTGACTAATTTCCAGGGGATTGTCATATTTATAGGAAGATAGTGGCCTGTGCATCTCCTTTGATCAAATGATGCTGTGAGACCACCTGAGAATGTCTAAACTTCACAATAATTTGCAGAACTCCTATTACTCTGTGTTCTATTTGTAATATATTTTAATTACAGGCAAACAGACTGATACATGATAGATAAGCAGAAATACAGACATAGATCATCAGAAATCATTATTCTCATGACTTTATTCAGTCAGTATTTATTTCTATGTTCCCACATGCTTTTCCTTTTATTTTCTTTCTTTCCTGAATCTTAGCAAATCCTTCATTTGCAGTATAGTTTTAAAGAGCAAATATCTAGGTAATACTTTCCCAGCACCAGACTTCACAGTGATCCCCTGGATATGACGCAAAGCGAGAGGCAATACAGAAATACTTGCATTTAATGAAAGTTAGACAAATTGGACTTCCAAAAAATTTTAAAATATGTGTATCGAGATACAATATTAACAAAATAAAATAAAAAAAACAACCCACAGAATGGGAGGAAATATTTGCAAATCATATATCTGATAAATGATTGATAATCAGAATATATAGAGAACTCTTAAAAAAAAATTATTAACATGCACTAAAAATAAGCACAGGACTAGAATAACCACTTCCTCAAAAGAGACCTACACATGGCCAATAAGATAACAATACTGTGCAACATTGTTAAATACCGGGAAACACAAACCAATATTATACCTCACACCTATTAGGATGGCTAAAATACAATGAAAAGAATACACAACGGAAAACAGTGAGCAATAACGAGAATGTGCAGAAATCTACATGAGCATGTTTAAATCATTTGCAGAAATGTCTCCTCCAAGTACAAGCCTGAAAGAACTGAACACAGCTACTAGAGAAGTATTCACACATCCATGTTTGCAGCAGCGTGATGCACCAGAGCGAAACATGGAAACACCTCAACGCCACAAATGAATAGACAATGAAATTCGGGTATGCATACAGCGGAACGCTTTAAAAACGAAGGAAAATTTCCCATATAACTTGGGTGAACTCTGAGGATATTATGCTGACTGATGTTGACCACCCGCAGAAGGACAGACACTATGTGATTCCAGTTCCGTTTAGTACTTAGGACGATGGACGGTGACTATAGAAGGAGGGCGGTAGGATTACTGCTACAGGGCTACAGCATGTAGTTTCAGCAAATGAAAAAATTACGGATATGAATGGTCATGAGAGCGCAAATTATGAATATATTTAGTGCTACCAAACTGTACACTTCAGAGCAGCACGCACAGCGAATTTTATGTTGTGTGTATTGTACCATAATAAGAGAAGCACTCGAAAGATGAGAAATTTTTGTAAAATAAATACAAGGAGTATTCTCAGAAAACTCACTTTAATGCATATATTTATGCATGATCCTGTATTTTCTACTTTTAATATTTATAATTAAAATGAGTGCATAATGCTAATCAGACTGTAGCTGTGTTTCTTGCTTCTTTTATGCTGCACATCGTGTGAAAATGTAAATTACTTATTAATATTACATCAGTTTATTTCCTTGTTGTACTAGGCATTGTGAATTCATCTTAAATATAGAACTTTTGAATTTATACCTCTATGATACCCATTAGCATCCCCCACATGAATCAGGAGAAATTGAACATCCAGAAGATGAAATAATTTGCCAAAATACAGAACTCAGCATTAAAGTTTGTATAACTCAAGAGTCTGCCCTCTTTCCATTTTTCTTTGGTGCCTTTTATGTATGTGTTATGTGTCCAATAAATTCTTTTTCTTTAAATGGAACTTAAACCGTGAAGCAGTGTTTTGTTGCACAATAAATATGATAAAAGATACACTTCCCATTGTTCAGTCATGACCCAGTTCATAGAAAAATGAAACTTTCATTGCAGTTAGACCTTAAAATAATGAAAATGGCACTTTCCACGTTAATGGGAACAGAAGGGGGTCAAGGTGTATTGAGTGAGAAATAGTAAACAGGTGGGAAGGAGATCAAATATAATTTACCCCTTGTGTCCGCTCATTATTTAGCTTTTCAGTAAAATTTTTTCTAGATGTTTAATCTTGTCTTAACTCATGTCCAAAAAACAGAGTTTTGTCCTTTTCTTTTAGCACTGCTGAGCATTAAGCTCAGGTCCTCCTGTATGGAGGAAAAGCTCCCTGCCACTGAGTTACCCTCCCAGCCACTAAAATAGATGTTAAGGGCTCACATTGCTCTTGTAAATGCATGAGCCGAGTCTTGCTAGAAATGAAACTCTATCATATTAATTATAGCTAGCCACTGCATCTTCTCTGCCCACAAGATGTAGAGTATACAGAATGATGGAGAATGTGACCGCAGATAATAAAATCTTTCCAAGAAAACCTTTCATCTGGTTTCAATTCCTGATAGACTAAGACTTAATCTTTTTGTCTCTCTTTACTCTGGGTCTAAAGGTGAGATGTACCAATGTATTAATGAGCTTTCCTGTCACTAGGCCACAGTACCTGACATCCACCACTTAAAAGAGGAGAGTTTTAATTTAGCTCAGAATTTCTCGGGATTTAGTCCAGGGTTAGTGGGCTCCAAGGCAGAAACACCACGAAGGACGGGGTTGGAATTGCTGCTTAGTTTATGATGACCAAGAAGCAGAGCGGGGGACAGTACCAGAGAGGAAGAGATGAAGGACCAGATACACACCAAGGTCACATCCCCATGACACCCCTAGACACATGCTCAAGTATCCCGTGCCTGTCCCCTCTGTCCCCATCCAATCAAGCAGACATAATTAAGCCCAACCCCCACAACCAGATTCATATAAAACAAGCATATTAA
The DNA here is from genome assembly GCA_004026905.1 of Hystrix cristata. Taxonomy (NCBI): domain Eukaryota; kingdom Metazoa; phylum Chordata; class Mammalia; order Rodentia; family Hystricidae; genus Hystrix; species Hystrix cristata. The sequence continues at coordinate 12,686 of PVJO010010509.1, forward strand.
AACAAAAGTTTTCTTTCTGTATCTCCAAACTATCTACCTGGCATTTCTACAGTTTCTTCTGTTCGTTTTTATGCCTCACTGGAAGTAATCGATTTCTAAAAAGACATAGATCCACTTGTCTTCCTTGTTATCCAAATATACTTTGAGAGCTATTAGTTCTTGAAAACAATTTGCCTAAGATGAGCAATGTTACCTGTGCCAGAAAACAGTGAATTACATAAAATACCCCTCCCTTTTAAGCTGGTTTTGACAATTATGGGCACAGTTACATGATGGTACATGGTGGAACACAATTAATCTCAATTCGTCAATTTCTGCTAAAACTAAGACTGCTAATCAGCCCTCTCCTATTTTGGAATCTGGAAGCCATTTTATAATCTATTTGAAAATTTGTATATTATTACTTAATTATATATACTGAATTTGTGTGATGGCTCCAATTTATTAAAATATTGATAATGAGGTAATGATGTGTCTCCCTCTTTCATTTATAGTAAAAGCCCATGCTTTCCCGGGGTCTATATGCCCTTCGTGATCAGATTCCAAGCGAACCCTGAGGCCCTCTTTCTCTCTTGGCCTGACCCGTCTCCTGATTCTGGTCTCCTGCTGTCCCTTGAATACACCAATGTGGTCCCACCCTAGACCTCAGGCCTTTGTTACTGTGTGGCCTGGAATTACATTCCCAATACGGACCTCCCTCACTCTCCTCAAATACCACATTTTCACTTAAATTGAATCCCTGCTCTCCACCCAACATTGCAAACTGTGTCCACAGTGGCAGACCCCAAAACCAAAGTCTTCTCTGCTTTTCCTACTTTCAGTGACTTTGATGAGGCGTCGCTTGTACATCAGGCAGTTCACACAGCTGTTTACTAGTCGGTGGTTTCGGCGTATTCACTGACAGGTACAGCTGTCATCACAATTTCTGAACAGTTTTATTGTCTCACAAAACCCCACTCTGTTCATTTTCAACGTCCTGTGTGTCTATTTCCTATCTAGTCCTAAGCAACCTCAAATCTAACTTCTCTCTACTTTCCTACTTGGGACAGTGTCACATGAATGGAATGACGTAAGCGTGACTTTTGGAGCCCGGCTTCTCTCACTGCAAATGCTGTGTTGCAGCCTGCATCAATAGTTCATTTTTCATGGACAAGTAATACCCCACTGCATGGCACCATATGTTTTACTCATCTGCTTGTTCCTTGATCGACACACGGGCTCTGCTTGCCTTTCAGCTCTCTGTTTTTACCTCTTCTGGTCAACATTGTGTAGGAAGTTCTAGGCAAAGTCACTATAAACACCTAAACAACTCAATTATTGGGATACACTTTTCTTTGATTTTCTTCATAATTGTTTTATTTCTATAAAATCAGTAGTAACGTCTACTCTTTTCATTACAATTTTGCTTCTTGAGGCTTCTCCCTTTCTTGTTTTCATGATCAGTCTGGCCAACGCTGATGTTCCACTGTATATACTTATATATGTTCTAATCTAATTTTTGCTACTTTCTTCCTCCTGCTTGCTTGAGGGTGACTTCGCTGTTCTTTTGATGCATTGGAATATGAAAGGTCATTTTCTTTCGCTTGTTTGCTTCTCTAGTCCTCTTAGCAGGATCTTTGGCAGAGAATACTTCTCTGTTAATGTGAACACACATAGAAATAACATTTCTCCCAAACACTTTTATAGCTGCATCCCATACATTTTGGATTACTCTGTGTTTATTCCTATCATCTCAAAGTATTTTCTGATTTCCTACTTGATGTCTTCTTTGATCTGTTAGGATTTGTTTTCTGGGTTTGTTTTTTGCGAATTTCTGAAAGGTTTTGATCTATTATTTAGTAGTAACATCAACCCTTTGGGTTAGGAGAGAATACTGTATATGATTTCTATCCTTTTAAGTACATTGAGGCTGGTTTTATGGCCTAAGACAAAACTTATCCTGAAGAATGTCCCACGCGCCATTGGAGTCTGTGCAGTGCTGGGGACTGAAACCGGGCATTATACATGCCAGGCCGGCTAGGCACACACCGTTCCTGCGCCAGGCCCCTGCCCTAGGGTGACCTGACTTGTTTTCATTGTCTATGTTTTAGGAAAAAAGTTCAGAGATGAGGATGATACTTAGACTCTAGCTGACATCCTACTAAATGCTCTAAAGTACTTTCTAGCTCACTGCCAATTGCTCTAGTGTGTTTACTTTTGATTTTGAGATAATTGCAGACTCACGTGCTTTTGTAATAAGCAACCCAGAGGGATGCTAAACCTAGTTTTCCTCCATGCCAGTGGCTTATGTGACTATAGTTACAAAACTTGGAAACTGAAATCGATGAAATCCATCCACAGTCTTCAGATTTCAGCATGTTTGGGTGCGCTCACTTTGTACATGTGTGCAAAACTATTTTGGCATTTGTATCTAAATCTCTGCCATTTATCTTCTGTATTTGTTTGAAAATTAATATTTGCATGTTAGGCTTCTTCATACACTTAATTTCAACGTACTTATTTCATTGTATCTGAAGTCAGTGGCTCTATCAAGATACATTTTTGAATTTTTAAACCATTTATATTTGAGCTAATTACCAACAAACTAAGGTTGAGACATATCACATTATCATTTAAAGCCTGTTTTAGTCTTTCCTTTCCTCAAAATAACCCGTTTTTCTTGCCTTCCTTCAGGCTAGTTACTCATTTTGATCTTGATTTTTATTTATTATCACATCAATTTGGATAATATATCATGTGCTTAATGAATATGTGTATATAGGTAGATATAGATACACATTTATAGATTTTGTACATGTAGAGAAAAGTCATCACAGTGCAATAATATATGTGATTTTCCTTACTGAATGACAAGCAGAAACTATTTCTATTTACATCTCTTTACTCTTCTCACATTTTAAATATCAATATTTGTTTTTCTATATGTTTTGGGTATCACATCAGATACTTTTGCTTCAACCAGAAAGTAAAAATTCATAAAAATATAAGCCATTTTTAAAGTTTTTACTACTCTCTTCCCTCTCTGCTTTGATTTTGGTGAAATTTTATTTATCATTCCCACTCAGTTTAAAGAAATTCCCTTGGCCGGGGATGGAGCCTTTCAGGACTCTCAGTGAGAACAAACAGCCCGCTGCAGCCCCCGTGAAGTATGCTCCCCGCCACACCGCTGGCTACCAATTCATCCTCTCACTCGCCCACAGACAGATTCTCGTTGGCCCCTTTGTCTGAGTGTGTCTTTGTCTCCACTGATTCTTGAAGGGAACAGAACTGGCACTTGGTCATTTTTTTTCCTTTGAGAACTTAAAATAATCTTGTGCCCATTCCTCAGTGACTTCATACTTTCAGAGGACGAGTTGGCTGCCACTGGGAACTGGCTTCAGCTTTCATGGCAGTGTCGTCCCTCTCTTCTGGCTTCTTTCAAGATTTTTTCCCTGGAGTTTGTGGAGCTTTATGAATCAGCAGATACTTTTCACTGTTATTTCTTTCACTACATTTTAGATTCTTCTCCGTCTCACCTGTCCCGGAGAATGCCACTAAAGAAAGTTTAATCCCCAAATTCACCAAAACTTCAGTAAGTCTTCTTTACTCTTCTTGCTTGGCCAGAAAGTTTTTATTCTTGTTGTAATTTCAATTTCTATATGATCCTTTGTGTTGTCTTTTATAATTTTTTCACACGTCTATTTGTTTGCTTCCTTTTCTGTGCTCATGTTAACATTTCTACACTTCTTCCAAAGAAGATTGGTGCTAATTTCTTGTTGGGCCATTTTTATGATGTCATCTTGTCAATACTTGTCAGATCGTTCCAACATCTGATTGTATCTCTATGTGGGTGTTCATTTATTTTATTGCTGTTATTCCTTTATCAAACTTTTATTGGTTCTATGACATTTTCTCTTCTGTAGGATAGCAAACATTTTGGTTAACATATCATGAGGATTTGTTCCTATCAAAGATCACGTCCCCAGCACAAAGGCTGAAGCTACTCTGGTGGAGGAATGGAGGTTGCTAACGAAGGGCAAAGGGCAGGGGGAAGGGTCAGCCCCTTGACCAGCTCTGTGGAAACAACTGTCGGGCATACTTGCACTGTTTTCACATGTACCCTTGACTTGTAGAACTATCTTCTGTAATGAAAAATTTGACCTCACTTAAAGAGAGAGCTGGATTTTGTCCTCAACTTCTGGGATTTAACTTACAGATCTTTCAAAACTTCTGGTTGGTAAGTGTAGGTTATTCATCAGGGTCCTATAAGTACATCTGGCAGTTTACCCATCGACGTATCTCCCAATGGCTCCCATGAGCTGCAGGATATCCAGCAGACCTCTGGGGTGGGAGGTGGGTATTTTGTCCAGTAACATGGACAATTAGTCTGTCGGTCCAGCCTTTGTGATGATGCCCCCGTAGAACCTCTGAGCCTCAGCTCTGGAAGGACTTCCGATACTCCTGCTGACTGTGGCCGCTGACGTGAGCTGGCGATGTATGCTGAAGACCATGAAATGAGCACTTGAAGTCCCCTTACCACCCGTGTCATGCATCCCTCTCTCCAGCTCGCCCAGTGACACTACCAGTGAGCGGCACAGTACCTGTGAGCTCTCTGAGTCATTCTAGTGAATTATAGAAACTTAGAGTGGATTGAAAGGATCCTGACATGACAGTGGCAAATGGGCACGGAATTTCGGGGTGGCTGGAAGAAACTCCCGAAGCGATAGTGAGGACTCCTCCCTTGAGCTTGGTGGGAGGATGTGACCCTGAGCTGTCCAGGCCAGAAATCACAAGCAGATTGGCCATTTTGCAGGAAGTAGCAGTTTGGCTAATGCTGGATAAATGTGATTTCATTACATCTCTGAGTTTGCTACTCCTGAATTATCATCCTGTCCTTTCCCCCAGGAACCCGAAGAGGAAGGAGAAGCAGCTGTCTCTGCATAGTGTGGCAGTCACACAAGTGACCCTCCTAGACTCAGAGTGCACTTTGCTTCTCCTTCCCACCAAATCTTTGCAGTCTCAGCTGCCAACACTTGGCCAAGCCGCCATGTGACCACGATCACTGAGTGAAGACAAATATTTTAGAGCTGGTCATGGTGGTGCATTCCTGTCTCCCTCCCAGAACTCTATGAGGGTGAGGGAGGAAGGTCACAAATCCATGCTCAGCCTGGGGGACATAGCAACTTAGGGAGACCCTGACTCAATCAATCAATAGAAAAATATCATTTAAAAAGTGTTTATACTTCTCTTTGATTAATATTGTGGTAAACAGAAACACATTTTTACTCTGAGTATGTGGTCCCTGTTGGGGAAGTTTATAGATTCCATTAGTACAATGTCAGAAAATCGTTTTAAAGAAACCAGCACATACCTCTTCCCATGATGTTCAGGGTTCGTGAAAATATTCAGACCATAGAAAAGATATTTTTACTTCCTGATCAATACGTCTATGGAGGGATCTGATACGCAGATTAAGCACTTTAGGTATGTAGTAAAAATAAAATGATAAACCATGAAAATATGTGCCTACATATATCAAACATACTATTAACATACTAAAAAGAGAATATGGGTGTAGCTCAGTGGTAGAGCATTTGCCCAGCATGCATGAGCCTCCAGATTCAACCTTGTTAAAACAAAAAACACATTTTTTTAAAAGAAAAATTAGTATTTATGCAATGTAAGAAACAAATCATCACACAAAATTCTCAGATTAAAATATAATTAATAGAGTATAAGTGCAGAATTTTTCCTTTGTATATTTTAAATACATATGTAATAGCTATTGTGTTTAAAAATATGTATCATGGACCTGCAGGCTTTCATAAATTTAATAGTAGCATAATCGATGAGTGCACTCATATTTACACATACACATATGCATCTGTGAAAGCGTGCACCGTGCATGTGTGTGTGTAAATTGTATTCTGTACATCTAAGTACGCCCACCTTCGTTATCCAGCAAAGCGCACAGCCGCTCACACCTCCAAAATAAAGTGGTGTGACATTTGTGCACAACCCACACACATACCCTAGTATGCTTCAAGTTATCTCTGGTTAGTTATAATGCAAGTGCTATGCCGGTATTTGTTATAGTCTATTTCTTAGGTAGCAATAACAATGGAAACTACATATCCGGGACATTTACAATTTGGGGGAAGATGGTTTTCATCTGCAGTTGGTTGATTTTGCTGATATTGAACTATTTAATATGTGGTCAGCTGTATTTGCCTTTGCCCACACCATAGTTAAGATTTCATTTAATATTAATTGATGAGTATATAGAGAATTTCTATTAAAGCTATAATAATGGGAGACGTCATGATGCTATTAAACTTATTCGGGACAGTTTGCTTTCCTTAATTTTAGACATTTCTTGCAAAATTGCAGTGATGGTCATGGACAAAATAATCTTCTAAATGAAGAAAACTCATTTTTCTTAGTCTCAACTCTGCAATAGATTCAGAATATATTTCCCTTCAGGGTTCTGAAATTTTTATGTATTGTAAGCACTTTACAGAGGAGAATGTCTACTGAAATATTGGCATTTATTAATGTCATCCAACAATTATTGATTTTAAAGGAATTAAATACCACATACTTTATAAACCACGAGAAGTCTGAGTTCTGATTTAATCAAACTCTTACGAACATTTACACTTTAAAAACTGAAAGAACATATTTCTTTGTGTGAGAAAGATCTAGATCACTGTGGATTTTCCTATATATTTTCATGACGTGTACTCAGTCAGGCAACGCCAGCACTAGGCAATGAGAAACACAATTGGATGTTGCCGTGGACAGTGTGTTACCTAATGGCGACCCATTTCATGAAAAATGAGTATCTATAATATTCAAAACCATACTCAAAATGAAATCAATTAGTGAGTATTGCAATTCAATAGTTCAACTTTTTAATGACAAAAACAACTGGTACTAAAGTATTATAAATGCCATAAAATATTTATGTTAAACTTTAATTATTTCTGTTTCTAGCAATTATCAATATAGGTGTTATTTCAAGCCTCTGTATTTTATAGCCTCAAACAAATTTACCTGGTGATTTTAATTTTTTTCGTATTGGGCAATGGGTATTACTTTTTCACTTGCACTGCAGCCACAGCTCCATTGAATTCTTATCCTTTTTAAAAACAAGTATGTGTCCTTTCTTCCTTATAGTATAAGAAACACTACCCGTATAACTTGCCCTGCCAAGCCCCAAGTGTTTCGTGATTCTGAAGTTTTGCTTTTCTACAGAGCAAAACAATAATGACAACAACACTTAGGCAGATACATGCTGTCATTTTAACACGGAGTTGTAAGATTTGGATGACTCCAGCTACACATAAATTTAAAAATCTGTTAGATTTGGTTACTTTCAGATGTCAAGCTGGGGGAGCGCGCACTGCTCAATACATCTCCAGTAAATCCAAAGCAGTCAGACACCATCACACTGCTCCCAGCAGGTGACGTGGGTTCCTTCCCTTTTCCAAGCCGGAGCCGACACGTGGGGACAGCTCCCTTCTCTCCTGTCTCCCAGCCACCAGGGCTCAGTGGGTGCTCTTGGGTATGCGGGAAGAGGGGAGCCAGGCCTCTCCCATCCTTTTCCACAGGGTCAGAGCAAGGTGCTGCTGAAGTCTGTCCCTCCCCTAGCAATGGAAACTTGTGCTAGCTCCCACCCAAGTCCCAACACTCGCTTCATGGTACTTTCACAATGATCTACATTTCTTCCCCTGGGCTGATTCCTAAAGGCTCTACCACCTGGCTGAGCACTACAGATGGGTGGCCAGACTCTTAGCACAGTGGCCACTGGGGACACTTTTTTATTTTTTTGTTCTTTTGCAATACTGGAGACTGAGCCCAGAGCCTTAGCAATGAACTACATCCTCTGCCTTTTTAATTTTTATAGCCAGGGTCTTGTCGAGTTCTCTAAGCAGGTTTCCACCTTGCTGTTCACCTGCCTCAGCCTCTACAAGTGCTGGCAGTACAGGACCCTGAACCACACCTGCACCTTTTGGATACATCTACAATCCAAACTGAATGCACATCTTTGTCTTGTTTTCTGCTTGCCACTCTCCAAGCCATTTCCTTGAAAATGACAGAATGAATACAAGTAAAATAAGAGGGTGCCATTTGCTTTCCAGCACACAGTGAGCCCGCACTGAAGCAGGAGCTTGGCCCTGCTGGGGGGACCTGGTCCGGCAGCCAGGAGCAGGGTGCTGGGCCTGGGGAAGGGGGACAGGCTGAGGGCAGCTCACAGCCCACGGAGGGAGCAAGTGGGTCCCTGCAGGGGACAGCTCCAGGGTGTGTTCTGGAGTCCGTCGGGGCCCAGGGGAGAGCTGACCCACTGTCACCCTTGGGGTGGGCTTTTCTACCATTAATATTCCACTATAATTATCATAATGGTAGGTAGAGAACTCATGATATCAAATTAAGTCACCAAAAAAAAGAGAGAGAGAGAGAGAGAGAGAAAGAAATACGTATTCAAGTCTGAAGATTTTCAAACCAAAAGCAAGCACTGCATTCTTTGGAGTGGATGGGAGTCCTAAATGCCTGTCATTGCTTTAAGGAGGCCTTGTCTCTGGAATAAAATGGTGACATGCGGAATAATTTATTAACCCACTTACCCTTGGCGCCCACTGGATAGCTGAAGATTTTTGCACATGTGCCCTTGAATTGAAAAATGGCTTGTGGATTCTTGCTATAAGCATCGGCTTATGTAACAATATTTTATTTATGACAAAGATTGAAGGCTTAACGAATAATTTATTCTATTCAGAGGATAAAAATCAATTACTTTACAAAGAACACATGTATATTTGACAAGATATATGGAGATTTTTGTAAAAATCCATATATTTTTGAGCCAATTAAAACATACTTTTTTCAGTCTGCTCACAGTTTTACACCTGTCAAAATGTACTTGAACTAAAAAGGAAAACCTTATACAATTTTGAGATTTATTATTCCTGTGAGCCTGATTGAAGGAATTATGGTATGGAGAAATATTCTGACTCGCACAGTCTGGAACAGGAACAATTCTTCAGAGATCGACTTCTGCCAAGATAGTTTATAATAACATGGAGGTTTTCTAATTTATAAAATTTATAAAAATCAAAGAGACATGATAAATACTACATAATTTTAATTAAAAATGTGCAAAAAGTAGATGTCTAAGTAAACAAGATGAATATGTTGTTCATGTAACTACCCTTGTCCTGTGTCGATTTTCACTGTTACAGATTTCTAGTCTATTGTTTTACTTTTTTTGTTTATTTTCATTTTTTTTTCTTTTTGCTTTGTCTTCATTGTACACATTTTTCACTTTCTAAAAGTCAAAAGTTTGGGGTTAAATTTAACCTTTCTCTTTTTATAATAAAAGTATGTATACTCTGAATTTTTCCGGAAATGCTTTTTTAATATCATCAGGAAAAAGTTGAGCTAGTACGTTTCCATTACTATTCACACACAGATATTTTCCTAGGTCTTTTTTTCTCCTTGTGTGCATGGAATGTTTAGAAAATGTTGATTAATTCTCCAATATTTGGGAATTTTGCTAGTCTTCTTTTAAACAAATCAATTATTTAAATTTATTGGGATTTGTTTTGGATCCCAGAATAAAGTACATATTGGTGAATAATTCTGTTCACTTAAGGAGTTATTAGTTCTATGGTAATCGATATCGTGTTTTATACATTTTCTACACATAGATTAATTAAGCAGTTACAAGTTTTGAATTTTCTGTATTATTTGAATTTTATTTTTAGTCTCCAGTATAATGTTTAAATCCCCATCAATAACTAAAATTTCACTTCTGTCCTTTTCTTTCTGTTCCTACCCTTTTTGATTAAGTAGAAAATCCATTATGAGTTAAATACACATTTAAGATGGGTTATGGATTCTTTAACAAGAATCCTTTTGCTTTCATGAATTTCCTCACATTTAATCATTTCTATGTTTGCTTACATGTTGGAAGTTTAAAATGTCTTTTGCTAATTTTTCCCTGCATGTCATCTCACAGAATCTCAACACAGGTATCAATTTTCCTTAACTCTGACTGTGTAATTTGTAATATCAATTTCACACATTTTGATACACATAAGTTGCAGGTATGGTAAGACTTTATTATTTAAATGATTATCTTTTTAAAAATACATGTCAGAAATATTCTTATGTTTACCAAAACTTTTAAAATTTATAGTTTCCTGTCTTCCTCTGTGAAGACTACTTTTTTATTAGCTGTTTTCCTTCAGCCTAATACAGTTCTTCCATTTTTATATTTGCATATATTTTTCATCTAAACCATATTTCATTTTTAAATTTTTATATTTTAATTTTTGGATTCAGAATTAGAATGTCATTTATTTCCTTTCAGTGATTAAATGATGTAACATTCTAGTGGACAGTAAAGTACTAATTGATCATCTGAATGTTCTCTAGCCTTTTCATCAACATGGTGTGTGAAGCCGCTACTTTATGAGTAGAGCAGTCAAACTCCTGAAATTTAGTTTTTCTGTGTTATCATCAATGAGAAATCACTACATTCCCTGGAATGTGCCACTTAAGCACGACTTGACAGCTCACAACAACACTACTGCAGTTCTCTGGCAGCACTGGAAGTAGTTGGTTTCTGATTGTGAGCTTTGTGAACAGCCAAAATCTCACGGGGACTTGGTGTCAATATTTTCTTTGCACCTCATCTTCCCTTCTCATACCCAGCCTCTAAGCCCAGCAGCCTAAGCAATCATACTGTAATTTAAATTTGAATTTCTCTCAGTCAATGGGTCTGTCTTTGGATCCTAGTGCTCTTCGGATTCTACCTTTTGAGAAATCCCCTGCAGCAGAGGCCGGGGCAAGAGGCCAGCAGCGGCCACCTTGTGTGTTGTGTATCAACCCTCTACCATTTCCTGCTCCACACCCGAAAACCAGCACTCCGAGTTTTACTCATTTCGTTGGTTTTATTTGTTGGAGAGCTATTTTATCATGCTTACTATCACTAGGACTCTGTCGCCTATTTCTTTGTATCCTGCTTGTTTCTATCTTTCACCTAGAGTTGCTCTTCTTAAACATAACATTTTACATAAAAAATAAAGTTTTGAAGTAGATTCTATCTCCTAACCACTGTAGATTATAGATTCGTTTTAATTTGTGAACTATTACTCCACTACAATTAAAAGAAAAAAAAACAAGCTCTCTAAACTCTGATTTATAGGGACTAGTGATATGTTTTTACACACATTCTTCATCATTGGCATGTCTAATCTAAAGCTCGTGCTAACGACAAAGGTTTACACACTATCCAGGCAAGGAAGACAAGGTAGAGAAACATTAACATGAGTCAGTGTTTAATCTTTACTTTATAAGAATTATTTTCTTGTCTCTCATCCTTACACCGATAGTAAGAAATAATTTACCTGTTGTAATTTGACAATATAAAAACTGTAATAACAAAACCAGGAAATGTAGATCAGAATTTGAACTGGTATCAGTTTGATGTCAAAGCGATTGATATTGTTTTCTATGTGTAGTAAATAACCCAATGTCTCCCTAATTTCTTCTGTTACACATGAGCAATGACCTGTCCTCCCAACTAAAAACCAATAAAACACGTAACTACCTCTTAGAATATTTCAAATTATTTTACAAACCTTGATATTGAAAGAATATCCTCAACTGTTCATTCAAACTGTGTATTTAAAAAAATCTCCTATTTCTAATATAAATTAGCTGACATGTGCAATGAAAATAATTCTTATAATAACACGCTCTAAATACTTGAAGATTTATTAAGTATTCCCTCAATGAATCCCTTGTGTCTAGAAGTGCTTCAATTTTACTTTGGATCAACAAATGATCACCTATAAACGCAAGAGCCTGCAATTCAGTAGAATTTTTTTGGCTATTCTGTGAAACAGGGTATTGTTATTTTAAGTCGAAGCTGCCTTAAAAGCATTTCATATTACTCATAGCCAGCCCTTCCCATTTTATTCCTATTTCGGTATTTTGGAATAAGATATTTTTGAAATACTTCAATTCATGGAGGGAATCTGAATAGTTTTTAAATGTCAAGAAATGTCATTTCTTCATGCTTGAGCAACTCAAAATTGGCTGAAACTTATCTCTGCAAACTTTCTAAAACATACTTTATCTATATTCTAAGAACAACCACAATAGGTTTTAGCTATAAATGTGAGAATATCGTAAATGTCAGAGTGGATAAATTTCAAACATAATTTCATGGCCACTTTTTTCATCCTCATGAATTTCTGCTATATTCATTCCAAGTAACTTTGACTGTAGAGACTCATTTAAGTCAAGATTCTGTCAAGTACCTCTTCTAAAGTCTGGAATTTAGATTCACATGCAATTTTTATATGCACATAAAATTAATACATATGTTTGATGTCTCAAATCAGTGAGAGTGTGTTATATCAAAGACACTAGGTTACTTTAAGGCAAGCATTTAAAATAAGTTAAAAATAGTAGTGATTGAGTCTATTCTTTTTAATCTAGGGATTGATAGTCATATAATACTTTGTTCTCCTGAGTACGTATGGAAATGTATGCCTCATAGGATCACAAGACCAAGGGAAGATAGTCTTGTATCTAAAAGAGAAACAGAAGTCACATGTGAGTTTGAAAGTCTATAATGTCCTAGCAACAAACAAACAATGGTGACACAAAGCATAGGATTGTGTGCATGCTTATATTCCCAGACAGATGTCACCGTGTCCATCTTCCCTGTCCAAATAGATGATAAAATTCTCCATGCATCTAAGCGCCTCATACGGTAGGGCCGGGTGTTCGGTCCCTTTTATAAACTGTACTTCCCCTTAGCTCTTGAGGTCATTCAAGCAACATTGTTTTAAAAATAAAAATTCAAATTTCAGTGCAAACTGTCATGTATTCACCAAGTGTGTTTGCAATGGTTTTGACAATGTTGGAAATGCAAAGCGGACCGTAGTGTGAAATTTGATATCTTTGCAGGGAGACAAGACAATGATGTTGGTGGCACATTTAGAAGTAGCTCCACTGTGAATGCTCTTGGTGAGGAAGGGGCTGTGCGGCGCATGTGTAGTGCAGGGATTTTAGTACAAACACCCGTTTAAGTCGACATTCAGGGAACTTGCTCTTCATAGTATATCCTTCGAACACGGATTGATGGCTAGATACTGATCTTACAGAAGTATTCGGACAGTGATGCCCATGATGGAAAATGAGGGTTTGGGGTTCAACCACGTTATCGATGAAAAACAGATTCAACGACAGCTTTTTACCACATTGTATGCTTTTCATAATATTCTTATTCTGCTAATTCAGTCATTAATAACAAGTAGTTTTGCACGAATGTGGAGATGTCTACAACAAATTTTAAATGCAGATATTGAGATGTACTTAAATAATTTTTCAGATGATAAATTAGAATTTTCTATTTAAATGAACCGTGAAAAGGCATAAGTAAGAAAAGGAAATCAATTTAATTTCAGGTGTTAAAATATACAATGTCATAATGGTATTTCTTTTTTATCACATTAGTTTTCCTATCTCCGTAGGCATGTGGATTTCTTTTATTTTCTTTATGGGTTATAATGAAAATTAGTCATTTATTTTTTCCCCTTTTTATTAGGAAGTATTTGTGATACATAATAAATACATCCATCTTGGGAAATTAGTACATATATTGTATCTTGATCCTTAAAACAAAGTCTTACTATTATTTCAAAAAAGTTTTTATGCTTGAAAATTTTTACTTAAATTATATTGTATCATTGTTCTCTAGTATGAAGTGAAGTTGTTTATTATTATTGTGAGTGCAGTGCATAAATTTTAATTTCAATATATTCCACTCTGTGATTATTGTTAAATTCAAACAAACTGCTATTCTTAAGCACTCAAAATTACATTACTAAGTGTTCTATAAACAACACAAAAATGAAAATATTTGCAGAGTTATTAAAATTTTGTTGTTGTTGTTTTCTTGAGACAGTGTCTCTCTGTGTAATGTTTTAGGCTGGTGTTAAATTCACCATGTAACCCAGGCTGGCCTCGAACTAACAGCGATCCTCCTGCCTCAGCCTCCTAAGTGAAATATTTCTTTTTTATATATTCCTGTGAGTGGAACTTCTGAGCCAACATAGTAATATTTTTTTCACTCATGATATTATTTGGAAATATATTGACATTATATTTCCTTTTATATTAATGAAAATGTTAAAACATTTTATACATTGTTCTGACCATGCATATACATACCTCTTCATATACTAGTTATGTACTTGTGTTTCAAACTTTAATTAGGTGCTGATAATACACATGAATTTTTATTTGGTATCATTTCCATTTTTGCTTTTTGTTATTATATTTCCACTCAATATTGTTCTTGCTGAGCCATATTCAGGTTGAACCTTGTAACTCAAAGTTTTAATTTTTAACACCAAGATGTTTAGTTAACTTCTTGTTTGTCTATTTATTTATACATGGGCACATGCAAAAAATTTTACATTGATATTTCAGAAATGGGCCTATTAATATTACGTTTAAGGACACGGGCGGGATGTGCCATGTGTGGGAACTGGTCTCATTACACACCGGCAGGTGGCTTGCGAACGGCTGCTGGTCCAGACAGCACACGTGTGCAAACTGAGATCAATCACTTAAGTGTGTCGTGGCCACCTGACAAAATAATTTATGGATTTGCATATGAAAATAAATATTTAGTGATATATTTTTTCTTTTCAAGTTCCAAATACTTTTCACTGTAGTTTATGGAGATATTGGCAAATGATGGACTGAAAATTGTTTTACCTTACAGCTAATTTTTGAACTATTTTTATCTTTTATCTTTAGAAATGGGATTGCTATAAGAAATATTTACTTCAAGTTTAATAGTCCTACCTACTTGTATAATTGGTTTCATGTTCCATATTTTCATAAAAACATAATAGTGTCATCTTGTGAATTTTGAAAAATTTGCTATTATAAAATACTATCATTTTTTAAATTTTAATGACTGACGTTTGTCAGTTTGGATTATTATTGTGAAGTTACTATTTTGAGTTTTTCACTACCTATTGATTAGTATTCTTTCAATTTATTAATAGTGAAATATACTAATACTTGAAAATATTGAATTGAAATTGACATGGATTACTCTGTAATAAATTTTAATTGTTTATACTCTAACCAAGAGCACTTGTTCTTCCTATCAGCAAAAAAATAGTTTTGGCAAAATATCTGTTTTTCTTTCAGACATTGAGAAAAATTAAAACAAATAAATATGCTGTAATATAATGAAATATTGTATGTATGTAATTTTATGTTAATATACTTATTTTTTAATAAAGATCTTTTAATACTTTCTTTCCTTTTTATATCTTGTATGTAAATGGCTATTTAGTGGCTGAAACAGAAGTTAAAATATTGTACTTCATGTTTGCCTGATTTGTTTATCAACTTTTCATTTAGGTAATAAAAGTATTGTGTTTTTAATTATATAATACATATATCCTAAGTAGTCATTTTTGTATTATTTAAAATAAGTACTAATTTAAAATCTGAAACTTTATAATTTATGCCCTTATATTTCTTTCCAAATTTAGAAACTTGTTTCACCTCTGGGGTTATAAAATAAGACAATTGCAATTATCCCTTATTTCTGCATTAAACCTTTAAAAAATTTGAAATACTTCTGAAATCATAGTCCTACTGCCATTAGGACTGCTGGACAAATATTACTGAATGCTGGCTCTGAACCGTTCTTATATTTTTTATTTCCTTTAGTACCTGTGGAACTATATTGTTTAAATACTGTGGCTTTGGGCTACAGTTAGAGTCCAGATGTACTCTCAGCTTTGTTCTTTCTCTTTATTACCTTGGCTACTTGGGGCTTTCTGTGGTTTTATATGAAGTTTAGCGTTGTTCTTTTAGCCAAGTAAAAAAGTAAAATCATTGCAATTTTAATAATGGGGTGCATTAAATCTGTAGATAATTTTGGGCAAGGCAGATATTTTTACAATACAGAACTGTCACTTACAGAGCACGTGCCCAAGGCCCCAGGAGGATTCCTGAATGTGCAGCTAGTCTTGTGTGTGCGTCTGTGTGCTATATTAAGGGTATAGCCATCAGGGTAAGAGTTACAGGCATGAATTCGAAAGTTTTGGATTCACAGAGAATGAAAGATGAAAACCTACTCTAAGCAACAGCTCTACACATCCTTGGGAGGATTTTGTGCTCTCTGGATCAACTGTAAATGATAGCTTTTAAATCTTACTTTACATTATAAATTTCATGTATTATGTGTAATTTGTTTTTGACTTTTCTGAGCAAACTGTCATCAAAGTGAAACTTTCTATCTTACCTTTATCATTCAAAAGATTTGTTTCTAAATAACTCGTCATCACACATACTCTGGTTTCTCTTCAGATCGTATAAATCTTTCGCCTTTTACTAAATAACTCGTCATTTTGGAATGAAAGTCTGGGGACCAGGTCAAAAGCCAAGGTCTGTTTATTTCTCTGTTGAGCACAGGGTCATTCTAAATCCAAGCCATGTAAATCAAAAACTGGGTGAACTTGATGTTTCCAGAAATTTAATTTTGGATGCAGGGCGAATAGCAGGATGGAGCTATGTTATCTGCTTTTATATGTTTCCTCAGTTTCTGTCTGTAGCGTCGGATAGCTGAGGATGAAGGCTGTGGGAAGTGATTTCACATCTACCATTAAACCTTCCCTGGTGATTTGGTGGCAAGTGCTGCTCACAAACTATACAAGACAGCAGTGAGAGCTAAAGAAATACAATCAGACCAAACAAATCCTTCAAGCAAGTTTATGTTGGTTTTGAAAGGTTACATAATTTGTCGACAGTGATTCACTGCAAGGTGACTCTGTAACTCCTGGGAAAGGGCGTATAGCTCCAACTCACTCAGAGTCACTGTTTTAATTACTTAAAGCTAATTAACTGGGCTGGGGGTAGCCTAGGGATAGAGCATTTGCATTGCTTGCGTGAGGATCTAGATTTGATCCCTGGCACCAAAACAGAAAAGCAAAAAACAAAACAAAACACAACACCCCCCCCACACACACACACTAAGGCAAAAGCTAATAAACCAAGTTATATGTTCGTGTTGTTTTCCTATGAAAGTGAATTCAGATTTCCAAATTTAAAGTTTCATGATTAGCTGTACAGAAGAGTATAAGAATGAAGTACATAAGTTAGCACTCTGTTCATGGAAGCACTTCAGTGAGAGAGATGGAGACTGGAGAATGGTTAGCTCTGGGGCTGGGCAGTCTTTCCTATTCCCTCACTGTGCTTCTTGGTTAGTCTTGTCACACAAAAGACCAAGTAACTGAGGGAATAACATGACTGAGTAAATAGCTGCACTGTTAATCACTTTAAATACAAATGTCAAAGTCATGGTGTGGTCATGTTAAAACATTGAATTGTTTTCACAGGCAGAGAAGAGGAACGCCTAGGAGTTCTAGATGATACTTCTGTCAAAATCAGAAAGGATTTCCAGGTCACTTTGAGTGACACTGGACAGCTTAGTTCTATCTTAAATATTCAAGATGATGAATAAGCCTGCCCCTCTACGGCGTTTACAGTTGTTGTCTAGCAGTTTAAAGATTGATGATCTGCATGTGGGCAGTGAGTTCACACGATGTCCCTTCAATAGGAACATATGTTGGGAGGTGGTCATAACAGAAGCATGCATTAAAACAAGCCAGAAAAGTGGGAAATAACCAGTAAATTTTGTATGCAATGTCCTTCGCACACTTTGGAGGATATTTTAATTTAAAAATTAATAGATATGGATAGACAGTTGCATCAACTTCTAATTTTATAGAAACCCTTATCCCATCATTTTCTACCTATTACTGAATTAGATGAGCAGATCCATCACCTTGCTCCCCGTCAGGTGTCTCTGGGGTGCATGCGGTGTCCTGGGTCTGCACACCACTGCTGGACTTTCACACCACCCGTTCCGCTCATTCAGAAACACACGAGGGCCATCAGTCACATCGTCACTGCGCTAACCCTGATGGCATATACATTAAGAGTTGGGACCATGCTGAGTGTCATTATCTGTCAATAACTCTTTTAGTGACTTGCATAAAAACATTAAAAATTTCAGCACAGTTTTACATCGAGGCTCTTGCTAAATAGCTATCTATGGAGCAATCATTATGAGCCAAACCCTGCAAAGCTAGCGAATCACTGACTTTGCCTCTAAGACAGTAACTGATAAGAATTTTAATATGCTTATTTCTTTAAATTTTATCAAAATATATCTCACCATGATAACAGATAAGACATACCCTTTACAGTTGCCTCCTACTTATGATCTGTTGTCCTTTAAATACTTTTTTCTAAAGATATTTTTGGTGTCTTTGGACATAGGTCAAAATCCTATATCTTTGCTTGATGAACTTTTGAGATCTTTTTGGCTTGAGAATAATTTTCTCATTAATGAACATTGAAGTGGTGGTTTGCTATCAGGTTATGAGATTCCTTTTAAAGTATTCCACTATTGTCTTCTTTAATCAATGTATCTACAGAGTACTGCTGTTGACTTGGCCTTATTCTTTCCTTGATATTTTGCCTTTTCTCCCTGGAAAACTTATAAACGTACTTGTTCTTGATATTGTTAAATCATTTCTTTGAGTGTGAGGTTTTACATGTTTATTAAATTCTCCAAAATTTATCTTCACTATTCCCATTATTTATTAATACATTTTCTCTTCTGCATTAAAAAGTAATCTCTAATGGGAAACTTATTATGTGGACAGTGGCTTCTGTTCTTCCAGAGTTGTCATTAGACCAACAGCTGGAAGAACAGATATCCGCGTGCCACCTGCCTTCACCCCAAAACTAAAGTATTGTGGCATTTGCCTTAGCACAGATCTACCCATTCAGCCATAACTCTACACTTGCTTTTTTACCACCCACTTTGCATTTCTTCACTTCCCTGCTGCCTCCTGGGAGAGTCCCTCAATGGGACATTTCTACTTTCTGAAATGTTCCTCCGCTCAGTCTGGGCACTTGCTTTACCTCCTGGAGCCTCTTGTCCTGCCTGGCTGCACGCCTCACTCTTTTCTGCTGGGTCTCCTTCAGCCTAAGCTCTGTCCTTTCATCCCTGCAGATTTTATCTGAGATCTGCTTTGGATCAGACCACCATAATAAAGTTCCTTTGGGGAGACCGTAAAAGACTTTTGTCTCTCTGGAAGTAAAAAATGAAGTATTTCTTTTATAAAATTTCTTATCACTGTGATTCTAACTTTTGATATTATCATCATTAAAGATCTTTATAGATTACTTAAACTGTTTTGGAGAAAGAGTGGTGCAGTTTTTCTGCCAACTTGTTTTGGACCTTGCCAAGGGTTCTATGAGCAGTGTAAGGGGCAGTGTGAGAGTCCTGCTCTCCCTGGACTCAAGCCAAGAGGACCTCAGCTTCAATGTGATACTCAGATTAGCAATGGAAATAACGACTCATAATTCTGTAAAACATTACAGTAGATTTCATTAATTTGGAGTTTGAACTGAAAGAAACACTAAGGAAACAATAGTTGTTTTTTTTTTTTTTTTTTTTTTATCATTTAGATACAACTTCCAGGTTACAGGGTTAAAACAAATGGTCATCATTTTTTTTCCATTCTGAGAAATAATTTAAAAAAATAGGATGAAAATAAGTGGAATGAAATTTTGTTCTAATAAAAACAGACCTTTAAAGTAACTATGTTTTCTCCAAAATTCAATACCTCAAGATTCTCATTACTGGTAATAGTTCACTTTTAGATTTGACTAAATAAATTGGTAACTACAACTCATTTTCTAAGTGCAAACAAACCAAATAAATATATTGTGTGGTAATTCAGTCATGTTTCCACTTTAATAATTACCCAAAGTCATTGCAAAAGTTAACAAAAATTTAGCGAAGGAAATTATAAAGTTTGCATTTTCTTACATAAAACTTGTAGAAAAATCAAACAAAACACCTGAGATAAGCAACTCTAAAAGAAAAATGGTTAATTTTAGCTAGCAGTTTGGAAGGTTCCTCTCTAGGACTGGCGGGCACTGCTGCTCTGGGTCTGCAGGTCACAGCCCCTTTCTCCTCCCCCACTGGACACAACACCAACATCAACATAAAGGAGAGGTTTACTGGGGCTCATGGTTTCAGGAGGGCCAGTTCCTGGTTGGCTAGTCCAGACACAGAAATGGCCTGGTGGAGGGGGATGAGAGCGGGTCCTGCCATGGTAACCTGGAAGCAGAGGGAAACGGAGCTGGGGAGGGAGGTAGGCTCCTCCAGGGCACACTGCCATGACCAGTTCTCATAACCCCTAAGGCACATTCAGCTATGCACCTGTCAGTGGATGAAACCCCTGATGAGCACAGTGTCTCTGTGATCCAGTCACCCACCAAAACCCCCAAGTCTCAACACATGAGACTTTGGAGGACACAGTAGATATAAACTCTAAACACCATCACAAGGCAGCACATCACACGAAAAGCACACAGCAGAGCAGAATCACTTAACCCACGGCCAGAAAGCAAAAGAAAGAGGAAGCAAAAAGGTCTCAAAGCCCCATCAAGATCACCCTACAACAACCTCAGACCTCAGATTAGGACCACTCCTAAAACTTCCAACACATCCCCACAGTCCCGCCCCAGGGATGAGACCTTCGACACTTAGATATTTTGGAAACCAGAATATCCACATTTGAGAGCAACTGCCCTTGCTGAGCATGTTTCTCACTGGCGACAAGTTACTGTGACCAGAACAGATGAACTGAAAACCAAACTTCATATAAGTTTTGAGTCAAGCAATGAATAAGTGATTATTCACATTATTCTAAGGAAAATGCCTAAATTATCCTAACATGTTGTTTTTCTCTACAGTTTTCTCTTGAAAATTGCCTCAATTTAAGATTACGTTTGGCTTTAAGAAAAAGAATTGTTAAAGCATAGACATAGTCATTGTAGTTAAAAATCTCAGCACTCCATATTTAATGATTTGATTTTCAGAAATCTTCTCCAAATGAAACGGCAACATATGTGAGTAAACAAAGTAAAGTCCAACTAGCACTGCAATCTGAGCACTAGGAGGCCCTCTTTAGATGTAGATCACATTAGGAAGATAAAACAATAATGATGGCCTCTATAAGCTCAAGAGACATAGACGAATATCTAATTATAAATCTAACATCTAATTTTCTAATTATATATCCACTTTTAACAAAATGCCATAAAGTCAATCACAAACATTGAAAAAAGATCCCCTTGAAATGATAAAGGAATAAAATGTGATACACATTTCTAAGATGAAATCTTATTCAGTGGTAAAAATAAGTGAATTTTCAAGGCAAGGAAAGACCTGGAAAGTTTCAAGTAAGTATATTTAAGTGAAAGATGTTAATGTGAAAAGATTACACACGAAATGATTCAAAGTATATGACATTTTGGAAAAAGCAAAATGTCAGTTGTAAAAAAAAAATCATTCTCATGACGTTAGACACCAAGTTGAAAGGGTGCAGAGCATAAGATTTTTGAAGGTACTGAAATTACTTCACTATTATTATATTTTTAATATGGATGTATAATACTGACTTTTCAAAAATTGAACTTTACAGGAAAATATTATACTTTTTTATACAAAATTTAAAAAATCATAACTTTTGGTATAAGTTACCATAAATTAAAGGTAAAGTAAAGTTGGCTATAAACCCTGAACTCTAGTTCCCAAGGTTGTTTCCCCCAGGAGAACCATCTCCTTTTACTGGGGATTGAGCCCAGGGCCTCCACACTGAGTTGCATCACTGGTCCTTTTGTTAGAATTATTTTTTGTCTTGTGACAGGGTTTTGCTAAGTCACTGAACTGGCCAGCCTGGAGTTGAAATTAGGGTCCTTCTGCCTCAGCCTCCAGAGTGCTGGGATTACTCATAGGTGCCACCACACCTGACTCATTCAAAGTTTTAGCCCACTACATATATATACTAGCTTTGAATAATTAAATATATGGTGTATTGTGGAGTCTGACTGGTCACAGCTGGAATGGGAGTTTAAAGAGAAAGGAAGGAGGCTGGAATGGAATAGGAGTTGTGGATTTCTTTGCTCTCTCTGCTGAAAAAATGTGAATGAAATGGCACGCTATTAACAGTGGACACCACCAATACCACATCTTAGTTTTTTATTTTATTCTCCAATAACATGAACAGGGCTTCCAAGGAGAAATGAATGCTTCTAGAAATATTTGATGTACGTTATAACAGATCAGCCTGGAACAACACATAAGTCCAGAAAATTAGGAAGTACTCAAAAACTAACTCACAAATTAACACCTGTAATGTTTGTATGCCAAAGGACAAAAGGGTAGCTGAAAGTGCTCTTGATGACTAAGAAATCAAAAAGCTGAGCATCAAAATAAAGTAGTGGAAGATTTTAACCTAAACTTAAATATCCACGTGTCCATACAGAGAGTAATAAACAACTTCACTGATTAGTGAATGGAGCAGAGAGTTGAATATCTCCTGCTCAGAAGACTCCAAAATAAATGATGTAAAATCTCCACCCTACAGGAGAGAGTGCAATTCTCCACTTCCTGTCTGTCTGCATGGAGATTTCCTTCTGAAGCATATAGAACAGTAAGAGGGAGAGAAAGAGTAACTTCCCAGTGCAGAAACCTGAGAAATTCTACTTCAGCAAGGGATCAAGGGCACAGCCCAGCTGTAAGTTAGGTTGTGGACAGGCAGTGTGGAGTCGGGCCTACCCAGGCTCTTGGCCCATTCAAAGAATTGGATGGAAGCAAATGATGAACACCACAGTTTAACATTTATTGAGGAAAATGAAGGAAAAAGAAGAAGAAAGAGAAGAGCAAAGAAGAAAGTCAAGGAAGAAACAGGAGAAGAGAGTAAAAGGAAAGAGAAGATACATCCAACAGTTAGGACAGGCCACTGCACAAACAAGAGGACAGCACAGAAGAAGCCCACAGGTGGCCATCTTTTATACCTTCTCTTGATGTCAGATATGAGTGGGCCCACAAAGGACCTGGAAGCTGCTCTGTACATGCAACTGGGCTGCGATTTGACAGATTTCCATGATGGACAGCTCTCACCCAGTTTCCAAGTTGAGATATGACAGCTCTCAGGGATTGAGAGGTCACACCTGGTTGCCCTGTCAGTTTGCCCTACCCTAATCTCCTACCTCACTGTGATATGGGGTGATAAAATGGTACTGTTTAATTCTGTGATCTTTTAGCCACAAACCTCAAAATCTAGTGTAATCATGACAAAATTATGAAATTCCAATTGAGAGGTATCCTAAAATGTATTTGATTGATGTTTCTAAACATTTCCAAGGTTCTCAAAATAAGAAAAGTCTAAATTAGTATCACATGAAAGGAACATGACCATTAGGTACAGGATGGATTCATGGATTAAATCCTTTAACAAGAAAAGGACATTAGATAAAAAGTTAAAAAATGAAATAAACTACGCACTTTGTGTATCTATATTGCTCTATTAATGATAACAAAGGAAATCAGAATATGAATCATAACAAATCAAATATGTGAATAGCAGGGGAAGTAGTGCGCTAGATATATGGGCATTCTCTGTTATCATTATTGTCGGTAAATTTCAAAGTGTCCAACAAAATAAAGTCTTTAAACTAAAAGTAACTAGAATTATTATTTCCTTCAGCTTTTAAATTCTTTTACAAAAGCAACACAAATGGGTAAAATGGCTATAGACTCAGTTTGAAGGAAATTCTTGGCATAAATTTTGGGTAGGAATCCCAACCGTGGGCTCATAACAAAGGAATAAACAAACTAATACAAAAAACAAAGTGAAAAATGTCTATGTACTATTGTAATGCTCTTTCCCATAAACTGTTGTATTCAGAACCTAAAATAATAGCAAAAGGGACAAGCAGTAGTATTGTGGGTTTTTTCATAAATGTAAAAATACTTAGGTCCAGACTTTATTTCCCTCCTCAATTTTAAAAATAAAAAATAGCACAGTGCTCTCACGTTTTCAGTATCACCTGCATTCCTTCCAAAGTAGCACCTGCTTTGTGTGGCACATAATCTGTGAGAATCACATTTTGAATTTTAAAGAAAGTGTATTAAATATTATAAATTCATTAAAGGAAATAAATCAAGTATTTGGGGATGTCTTCTTTAATGTGTGTATGCTGAAGGGGTCAGTCATTGGCAAGAACTTTCTATTTTAATAATTCTTACCCTAAACAGTGTCGAGGAAAGTTTTTTTTGTTAAAGTATGTGTGTGTGTGTGTGTGTGTGTGTGTGTGTGCGTGCGCGCATACAGAGAGAGAGAGAGAGAGAGAGAGAGAGAGAGAGAGAGAGAGAGAGAGTAGGCCTAACTCAGAATTCTGGAGCATTTTTTCAAATGCATAAAGTGACCAGCTGTCTGACTCGTGGTCTCCGGGTTCTCTCTTCTCAGAGCCTCAGTCTGTTCCTGCTGGAACCTAGCATGAGGCAAGCAGTTAGCTCAGTTTCTCACACATCCAGTCAAGGCACATTTGTAGCAGTTGCGTCCCCCCTTGCTGCCGCAGACGTCCCCACGGAAGATGCTCTGTCTGTGGCAGCAGGAGGGCTGCAGTGACTTCCTGCACATGCCCTCATCCGAGGAGGTGAGGACGGGCTTCGCCCCTGTGTTCGAAAGGGCTCTGCTCATAGAGCTGGAGACCTCCTTCCGGCACGCGGCCGAAGTATGTGTCCGTGTGCCTGAGTCGTCTTCGAAGTTGGCATTCTAACATGAAGAGTACAGTGGCATGTGTCTGTAGAAAAACTGAGGTCATATTTAAATAATTATACAAGAAAATAATTTCTAGAAGGCGGCAGCATGCCACACCAGGAATGGTCCCGAATGCCTCATGCCGTGGGACTGGCAGGTTATATTTATAGCCAGAGAAAAGAGCTACATTTAGAAAAAACGATTGGCTTCATTTGGAATTGGCCAGTTGGAGACTTGTGATTGGCTGGAGCTCACTGGCTGTGACTGGCAGAAGACAGATCTGGTTGAATGATTGGAGGTTCATGTTATGCTGGAAAGACTTTTGGATTTGCATTGGACAATATAGTAGGTGAAAATATGGTCCCCAGAACGAATTTGCTATTTGCAAGGAGAAGTGAAATAGAATAGAGTTGAGAAGTCCTGATTCAGTGGGGTTAAAAAATCCACCCCTTTGTAGTGACCTCCCCTGAACTGAAAGGTGGCAAACAGAGAGAAAAGGAGGGAGAGACAGAAAGAAACAGTTAGCAGAAATTGGAACAAACAACAGAGTAAAATTAGAAACTATAAGTAGGTCTTGAAATAACTTTGTGTGTATCAACACAGATATCTACCTGCAGTTAAATATGGCAAGAGCCTGGATTGACAATTACTTGTTTGTTAGAATATTAAAACAATGTTATGACTCCGAGCTAATAGCTCTAGCAGGAAGACAGCTGTGAAAACTCTGAGCTTGCAGGAAGTACAAATGTCAGCAAGCACTTTGGAACAGGTGTGGCTGAGGGATCGGCAGGGCTTCCTGAGGGGGCCGTGTGAGCCTTTCCCTCGCCCCCACTGGAGGACCTCACAGGCCAAGCTGAGACGGCTGTGCAATGAGCCAGAAGTAAGTATTTGTTTTATGACGTCATTGTCAGTGGTATGAGGCAATTTATATAATTTAATAGGCAAAGGGAAAATAAACTGAAAGCAAAGACCCAAAACAGTCACTTCCTAACAGATTTAAACGTGTCATTATGATGTCATAAAGACAAATTCCTGCTGGATTTCAGACTCTTACAGAGTTAGGGACACACCATTTCCTTGGGGTTCGAATGGTAGATACCAGGCTGGATTAAAGAAGCTCCGAGAAGCTGGGCGGAGTCCTGGGCCTCCGCCATCCCAACCCAGCAAGGAGAAATGCTTAGATCCTCTTTCTTATATTTGGTATTGAAAACTGTATTTTAAGAAAGGTTATACGCACAAATAGTGGAGGAATGGTTGAAACCCTGAACGATCTAAACAAAAATGTAAGAGACACACCTTAAATCGGGAAATGGGGGGAAGAGTTACAAGCAGACATTGCTATCTTAGAGTTGTAAATACCTGCTAATGCGATTGCTTTATGTTTCATAATACAAAGCAAAACAAAAACAAAGTGAAAACAACATTTTGAATGCATGACTATCTTGAGTGAGTTCAATGGTAGCAGAAATTCTTTTTTTTTTATTCTTTTTTTAATTTTTTTTAATTTTAAACCAAGAACATGTATTGGTACATTCTACATACAATGGTCACATTCATTACATTAATTCTGTACCTATACGTGATGTATCTTGGTTCTGCCCCCTCTTCCTCCCCTCCCCTCTGCACCCTCCCTCCCTATTTACAGCAGGTTCATTCATCATTTTCCATATTTTCCAATTCCCCTCTCTCCCCTATTGCCTTTCTGCTTTTGTAGCAGAAATTCTGATTTAGCAAAATTCACTGTATTGGGGGGTCTATTGCAGAAATCTTGCAAATGTGATGAACTTCACACAGAGTAAAGGATTGAATACTGAGCCAATTTTATTTATATGCAAACGTTAGAATGCTGTAAATTGGTGTCTGGATTATATTAGGTAGGAAATATAAATTTTATAAGGGTTATTCTGTGATTTTAAAGTATATTTCAATGCCTCTTCAGTAAGAAAATAATGATCTAGTCTTTTCTGTAAAGTTTCAGTTTACAGAGTCTCATTTACGTTTTCAACAAAATTATCAACACATCTCACAGAGTCTAACAATACTCTACCCTTTAACTTTCAACTTGAAAAGGAAAAGTGTTGCGTGCCAGACCTCCAAACCACTGACTTTTCATTCAGAAATACTTGTCAATAATGCAAAAACATGTAGCTATTGAGCACTTTATTCTTAAATAGTTGAAGTAGGATGTAAGAATTAATTAAATATTAATTATCTTTCTGAATCAAACTAATAACAGAACTTCTATAAAGACTCTAAGACAGACACACAATGTCTAACTCAACAAAAGCCGTTATGATTCAAGTACACGATAGTGTAATCCAATGCAAGCGTGTCCTGATCCTGTAGACAGTAAACACGGCTGAAATAATTTTGGTATGTGAACAAATGCGCTGTGCTATTCGGTCTCATTCAGCACAACTAAAAACACTGAGGAAAGAAGACTGTCCAGAACTGCTTCAGAAAGTGGCCAGACTGAAGGGACAAACTTGTTAGAAGGGAGGGGGAGAATTCTGATAGGACTTACTGGACAACTGTCAATTAGTGTAACAATTTTTTTAAAAAACAATTTCACATTCACGGTAGTTTTTTTTTTTTTTTAAATCACACCTTGTATGTGTTTTAAAGGAATGGTAGACGCTCTTAAGGTTATTAATAAGCAATAGATAACACCGTTAGAACTATAATCAAAATTTTTTTTCTTAAAGCTAGCAATGGTTTAACTTAGGTATAGTGTTCACCTTTTTTGTAGACAATTAAAAAAATGAAATCTGCAAGTCATTAAGAACTAGTAGAGAATTAGAGTAAAAATGAATAAAATGTATCGAGAAAAATGAAGTTACCCATTAACGAAACCAAGATTATTTCAGAAACTCTAGAGGTTTCCAATATTTAATTTAAAATATTCCAAGATAGGTATAGAACATGTCCACCACTTATTCCTTAAACAAACATTGTTAATGAAAACCAGAAATCTGTCAAGCATTGTGCCAAGTATTGGGATGCCATGCTGAAAACGGGCAGCGTGATCAGATTAGAAGGGAACGTGTTTGTGCCTCAGTAGAAACATGAGAACCTCATGACAAGTGGGGCATTTGAAGACACTATACCAGTCACTTGATCTTGTAAAACAGGGGAGTGCACAAAATCATGAAAGAATAGTTCTCCATTTATTTAAATGGAGACCACAACAATATCCGTAAGTTAGAGGTGCACCCCTGAGCATTTTTAGCATTTTAATTAGCAATAATCTAACATTTCTCTTTCTCCGATACGGATTTCCTTTATCTCTTTGAAAGTGTAGCAAGAAGTTTTAATTAAATTCAGTGTATCGTCTTACAGGTAAATCGTTCCAAGAAAAGCTCACTGACCAATTTTAGTTTTTATTAGTTGAAGAGACTAAATCACAGACGGATGCATGTTCAACTGTCTCCATGTGGAGGGAATCCATCCTTCTAGCAAAAATATTCACTGCTCTGTGCTAGGCAGCTACACAGAAACCGCGAATGTGTTCATCAAGAATATTTTTAGAGGAGAACGAGAAGCCAGACACGATGGTGCACGCCTGTAATTCCAGAACTGTGGTAGGCTGAGGTGGGAGGATTGCAAATTCAGCCCCAGCCTGGACGAGTTAGCCCCTTAGTAACACCCTGACTCAAAAAATGTAAAGTACTGAGGATGTAGCTCATGGCAAAGGTAGCTCAGCGAGACAAACAAACAAAAAACAGAGAGAATGATAAAGGGATATATTGAATTTCATTTGATTGCAGAAAAATTAGAGCATTTAAAAACGTTAGGTGATTTAATCTTGAGAGTTTTAGTTTATTTTTTTCAAGAAATAAAAGATGTGTTCTGTTTTACCTTTACCCTAATAGAATTACAGTCAAGGCATAATTTTAGAAGTATAATATATAAAAATAAACCTAATTCCTATAGTGCATCCTATAATATGATCGCTTCTTCTTAATTTACAAATCTCCAGACTGCTATCGCAAATCTAATTAGAGTGAAGTTAATTTTTACTAATTTACATTTTACCAATTTTTACTAATTTACATTTTACCAATTTACATTTGTTTAGTTCTGGAAAACTATTGTTGAAGGTTACATAAAGAAAAAACAGGAATGTGTGTTAAAGGAACGTGTATAAAGATGCTAATTTACTTATGTGGGAATTTTTTCCCTTTGGAATTTGCATGAATAATTGAAAGCAAGCAGTGCAGCTTTAGAGAATTATTCTTATAATTTTATGATATTTCATGATTCCATTATTTTAAATAGTAGTAGCTGTAATACATTACACATACAAAGTCGTTCTCTCCTGTGATAATTTTTTCTGAAGTACCTATTTAATTAGTATCACAATAAACAGTCAGATCTTTTTTATTTCCATGAAGCCAGATTTTGATGTCATTACCTCTGTTATTTTTCTTTTTCCTATTTCCTCACTGTTACTCTGATCGTATTAATGCTATTTTGCATTTGGTTTGCTTTCTCGGTGTCTAAAGGCAGTAGACTAGGTTATTCCTTGGCACCGGTTCTCATTTCTCAAGGGCACTTTAATGTCTAAGTTCCTGCTGTGTGAATAAGAATAGGTTTGGGTTGACCCAAACCTGTTGCACTCAGAGATTCAAATGTGGGATTTTCCGAGTGACAGAAACATCTTGGTCTTTCAGAAGGCCCTGAGCCACACATGGAAGTAAGCCACTGTCCCGACTCCTGATGGAGCCCCGTGCACTCTGTGGTGGGGGCTGGTGAGGACAGAAAGGTCAGTGTTGCAGCCAGAGGTGGGTCCTTGAGCCGCGTGGGCCCCAAACTCCACAGGAGGAAGCTGTATGCAGGTGAGTTATGTGACCAACGATCCACTCAACTGTGACACAGTCATTAACTCTCCACAGTGATGCTGGACAGGCGTGCTTGGTGGGCTTCCTCCTGGTGAGCACACTGAGACACTGGGTGGAGGGCACAGCCTGAGCCCAAAGGGGAGGGTGGGGTGTCCTGCATTCAGAACCCCCAGATCTCTCTGTCTCTCTGCATCTCTGTCGCTCTCTGTCTCTGCCTGTCTCTGTCTGTGTCTGTCTCTCTCTCTCTATTGTTCAGTTGCATCCTTGTAACACTAGACTAGTAAGTACAGTATTTCCTGCTCAACTTCTCACTTACCAGAATAGACACAAATAAGTTTAAGCAGTAAACTTGTCTCTCATCTTCAAAACAGCCCAGAATGAGATATAGTTGGCAGAATCAAAGCCAAAAACAGAGAGGTACTACATATGAGAAGAATTAAAATCAACACAGGTATATACTCTGCAAACTGTGATTCTGATTACGTTTGAAGATGAAAAATACAAGAATCCAAAATAAACTTTAAAGAGGGTGAAGAATTGTGCAAAATATTATTGTAGAAGAGGGAACAGGCAAAACAAGGGTGAAGTGCAGCTTCTATCAGAACTACTTCAGTGCTTATCAGCAACGCCGATTCTTGGGATAAGATTTACTGGGATAATAAATTTTGAGGACAAGAGCTAGAAATCAGCATTTTAACAAAATCTCTAAACTCTCTATGCTTCTGTACATCGAAATTTATGAACCACTGTCCACATCTAGGATATGACCAGGTAACTTGCAGAACCTATAAGAGTCAATGTAATTGCTGGAGTTAAAAAATGAAAATCTGTTTTACTTTTGTTTACTTACAAAGCATGTTAATGGGGTCTGGGGGAACTATCGTTTATGAGATGAAGACGGGAAGTCATTCCCTGACCCTAAATCCACCCTCACATAATAAAATAAGCCATATTTACCTACTACTCTCCTAAAATAATGGTTTTTCTTAAAGACCTGTATCATACCACTGAAAGTCAATTTATCGGGAATTATTGTAAAATATTTAAGTGTATGCACCTTACACAACCTGGCTTAATCCATACCTAAAATTGGAAGCTGTGATAAAACACTCATATCCACCTCAGAGAAGCTCCTGTGGCACTTTTCATAAGAAAACATCTGACATTTATTAGAGTTCTTGCAGGCTGATATCAGATCTATATATTCTGAAAGTCAGTCAAAGGAAAGAAGAATTGATTCACATGTGGAAAATAAAGAATGGAGGTCTTGGTCCTTTCCATCTGATCTAACAATATACCATACAGTGCGTGGGTGACAAACCACAGATATTCACTTCTTACAGCTCCAGATACTGGCAAGGCCCAAGTCACAGCACATCCAGATACACTCTTTCCCAAGTGTCTTTAGTTGTGCTGTCCTGGCTGCCTCTGTGTTCTGAATCAATTCAAAACGTTCACTTCTTGTGGTCATTTTGACTTTGGGGAAGAGCCAGAAGTCAGACAGGATGAGAACCAGTTTAAGGACACATGGTCATATTTCTACCAGTTAGTCTGTCTGTTGGTTGGCACTCGGCAATAGCATTCACCATAGTTTTGATGATGTCTCCCAAAGACACTTGTGAAAGAGGACTCCAGACCTTCTTCAGGAAGTGGCAAGAACAATGGGACCAGTGTGTTCAAAGCCAGGAGGAGTGTTTTGTGATGGATTAATGGCAAGTATTTTTCTTTAGAATTTTTTTGAGTGTTCACAGTACATTTTGATCAGATTTCATATATTGTGGGGTGACTTGGGTGAAACAGGTGAAATGTATGTATTTTGCAATAATTTTGCACAAATAATTATTTCTGGATGCTCAACATTTGCCAAAAAAAGAGAGTAAGTAAGAATGCCAAATTCTAACAAAAGATACATTATATGTGGAAATTTTAATTTAAGCTATCAAAGAACCATAGTTGCTAGTGATGGAAATCAATGATTATTACAAAGTTCTTTTCATTTTTACTCAATTTTAATAAAATTTTTACAGAGAGGATACTCTCATAAAAGTGCAAAATCCAATGAATGTTTTATTTTTATTTTTTGGCCTCATCCTTTGGAAAGAGGACAATTTTAAGATACTTTAAAAAGGTATGTAATATTTTATCATGGAAAATTTATGTTCTGTTACTAAAATTTTGAAATTTTAAAAATTTTCTTCAGTTAGTACATTCAAAAATATTCATTTAGTTATTTTCTTTTTAGTGGTATTAATAATTTATCTCCCTTCACTAAAGAGAATACTCTTTAAGAAAAAGATAATGTATGCATCATACATTTTAAGATAATGTTATTCACATTTAAACAACTGTGACAATGCTGAATTTGTTCCCCCAAAGTTTTAAATATAAATTATCACAGTAAAAATTCTTTATTCGTACTATACATTATGGTCTTCTGGTTTCTGTCAGTGGAAGTGAAAAATTCAGTGTTTCTGAAAAGTCGGTTACTCAGGGTTGGAGATTCAGCTCAGTGGTTAGAGTGCTTGTCTTGCAAGCACAAGGCCCTGAGCTCCATTCCCAGCATCAAAAAAAAAAAAGGTTGGTTACTTGTGAAAATGTATTTGCATACTGACTTGAGTTTTCTAAACTAATGCCCATGTTTACAAAATTGTTCAAAATCATTAATTTATATTAATTTAGTGCTACTTACACACTGTATAGATACTTCTTAAAGGGGATGATATTAAACATCCCCATATTTCCATGTACACTGGACCACTGACTAGAAGGATCTGGGATCCTCCTACCCCTAGTCACAGCCTCACTGGTCCCCAGGGCTGCCCCCCTTTCAATTTCAAGCTAAAGATTTCTGATGAGAGAATGCAGGAGAACACAAATTCGAACTCTGTCTTCTGAGTTACAGAACCTTAAAAAGTTATTAGGTTTCTTCACGGAATCTTTTCACATCTCTTTTCCATCCACTTTTAAATATAAAAGCTTTTTAAATGGATACTATAGGACGCAGAACAAAATGCATATGAAAATTAAGTAAGCTTCCGCTCTTACTGAGTAATCTATTTCCCCTATTATTTTATTTTGTGTTTTAATTTTCACTGTAAATTGATAAATTATGGTTGTGCAAATTTATGCGGCATAAAGAGTTTGATTTATTAATATAATGTGGTGAGAATATTTGAAATTACTCCATTGTTTTAGTTACTTTTCTCTCGTTGTTGGGACAGAATACTCGACACCCAAAGTTAGGGGAAGAAAGGTTTATTAGCTCACAGTCTGCAGAGTTTTCAGTCTATAGTCCGCTGGGTCCGAGGCATTGCGGGCCGGCGTGGCAGACCGGCAGCCGGCCGGCAGCAAAGTAAAGTAAGGAATTGCAAGGAATATATGCAAATAAGCAATGCAAACAAGCAGCTAGTTAGCTTCTTCCTGTATCTTTTATCTAGGCTACCTGCCCCCAGGGCGGCCCGCACTCCCACCCCCAATCTCAGTCTCACATCCTTGATCCCAGCAGAACCATGCCAAACCATCAATGGATCAATTTAGTAATCACACACTCTAGATCCAGCTATCTCTTACCACATGAGGCTTTGGGGGGACATCTAGACACAAACCATAACATCCATTAATGATTTTGAAATGTACAATATTATTGCTATATTCACCTTGCTGAACAATATAACACCAAGAAAAGATAGCTTACTCCTCCTGTGTCCTTCACTACCCAGCTCTGACTTCCTAATTGCTGGAAGGTGGTATTACAGTAGAGTTTGGAGCAAATACACCAATTTGGCAGTTGACTTACATGAA
The DNA here is from genome assembly GCA_004026905.1 of Hystrix cristata. Taxonomy (NCBI): domain Eukaryota; kingdom Metazoa; phylum Chordata; class Mammalia; order Rodentia; family Hystricidae; genus Hystrix; species Hystrix cristata. The sequence continues at coordinate 46,053 of PVJO010010509.1, forward strand.
GCTCAAACTAGGCAAGCTCCCCACTGAACAACAGAATGGAATTTAGCAGAACATCTAGCTCTACACCTGTGCTGGAGGGTCCAGGTGGCTGAAACTGGCACTGTGCTATGACCGTCATTGCTCTGCTCACTTAGCTGCTGTGGTTGGTTGTGAGAACCTGTTTAGTCCGAGTTCTGCTACCTCCAGATCTCACTGGACTGGGCTCCTCATTCTCCCGGGATGTATACAGGAAATGGACATGCCCAATCAGAGGCTGAGGAATCTACCTTTTCTGATGTCTGTCTGGAAGAAATGTTAGAACGATAGGTTTGTTTTCTACCCTATACGAATTCTCATTGCTGTTTTAATGCCCCCACATGAATTAAGCATTTCTTTAGATTAATTAACATGCATATTATCATTTTATTACATGTTGAAAGAAATAAACACTAAATGATATAAACTGACAACATTTATGGACAAAGGTTCTACTGTACTTTTTGTATGTTTGTTTCTGCACATGTCTATTGAATCAAGTTTCAAAGACATGAAAGTTTTGTCATGAAGTTATAAAGAAATTTCTAGAAAAATACTAGGCCAACTGAAGCTGAGAAACTAGGTGCCATTTAAGAGTTAGGCTTCAAAATAAACTGAACAGAGACCTCTCATACTAACAGACTGATTAATACAGGTTGTCTCTTATTCAAAATGCTTGAGATCAGAACTGTTTCAGATTTCAGATTTGTTTTCAAGAGTTGAGGATATTTGCATGTACCTAATAAGATATCCTGGAAATGAGACCGAAGAACAATCACAATGTAGATTTATGCTTTATATATGCCATTCAAATATATCCTAAACTTATTTTTATACAAGATTTTTAATGAGCGTGTGTTTCAACTATGTGTCATTACATGTGGTCACGTATTAAATATGTACTTGTCAGCACCATGCTGAGGCTCCAAAGCTTTCAAGATTTGGAGCATTTCAGACTTTGATCTTTTAATTATGGTTGCTCAACCTTTGCAGCATAGATGACCTAAAATATTTATCAGACCATCACTCAGTCCACCAGTCATCAAATACTCATTGAAACAGTTACCGGGCGGCAGGCAAATCATTTGATTTGAGACTTTAATAGTGACCGAGACATCAGCAAGGTCCTTCTGGAGCTTCCAGGGTCATCACAGATAAGGAGACATCAAACCACAAGGTGACCAGAGGAAATGGAAGACAGCAGGAGCCACTGAACACCTGTCCAAAGCCAAATAAGATTTTCTTTCTGAAGGTGAGATCTGCTGAGAAACGGATGTTGGCACACTGGCGGTGCCCAGATGCGGGGGGTGCTCTGTACAGGATTCTGAGGTGCCCTCTTCCAGTTTAGAGAAATCATGCAGGGAGTGAGCCCTGCAGAGCTCCATCTTCCGGGGGTACTCAGGTTATATTAGCAATACTGAATGATTTGTTTTAAAACAGTTTCCCTACTTTCAATTTTGTTCTATTTTTATGGCAAGCAATAAAGGTTTGGGTTCAAACATTCAAATGGATGCCTGGAGCTTCCTTAGTTGAGAGGAGCCCTTCGGGGTGTAAGGTAACGGTGCTTCAGGTGGAGTGCGGAGAGACAAAGGCACTTAGAAAGTTGCTCCTCAGGGCCCAGGTGAGGAACCCAGATCAGATGTGTATCCCATGGCCACATAAAAATCTCATTGTGTGTCCCAGGTGCCCAATTCTATCACTGACTGCCGACAATCTGTCCCCAGACAGCAATTTTAAAATTCACACCTAGTGTTTATCTCTTCCTTCTGAGAATGCCTTTTGGATGTATCAAACCCGTGTTTGTGCTGCTGAAGGAAAAACAGCAGTTTAAGTACCTTAGTGATGTAGAGGGTCCCTAATGCACGGCTAACACATTCCCAAGATAGGTCAGGATTTCTGTGAGGAATGGACACGGTCATTAGAAATGCTACATCCTGAAACATCTCCTCGGCCAGCACTGAGCCATGCTGGAGGGCTGAAATCAATTAGAGGGCCCTCGTCAGCCAGATGGAAATTAGGAAGCATGGAAGACAAGGTTGCGTGCTCTGCCCGGGCCATTAGTCCCCGCCACGTGATCAGCATCCGGGAGGCAGCTCCCTGCCACAGTGCGACCTCCTGAAAGATGCTGGCAGTGACTCTTCTTAATGCTCTCTGCTTGTGTGAGATCCAAGGGCCTTCCGGCTGAAGAGGCCTGAAAAAGGTACCTACTCCTCTGAGCTTAGACTGAGAATTGCTGCTTAACATCCATTCTAAAGCCTCCATCTTGTCGCACCCCGTCTCATGCTAAAAGCACTTACACATCAAAAAGAGGGATCCTAAACTGTAAAAAATACTTCTCTAGAACATCTGTTAAACTGTTTCAAATCCTAGGCACACTTAGCACAAGATGCTAAAATATCCTGAATTTAGTAGGTTGGTTTCAACTTTTGAATATCAAATATTGCTACTTTTAACTTCTACCCTAACCTTGATTTCAGTCGAGAGAAAAACCCGTATCTTAGAAAGAACCAATAAATAAAGCAATTTATAGATCATAGAAAATTAAATAAAATGATAATACTTGCTAGTGTTTCACTATTATTTGGGTCTTGGACTCAAGGGTTACAGGCTTTGCTTCTTTTGACATAAATGACATTCCTATGAGGAAAGACATGATACTATCTTGACTTTAATTTGAAGATGCTGAGCCTGAGAAAGTATAATCAACATTCTTAAATTCATATACACATTAAAGTTCAGGATTATAGTCACCAGAGTGTCCTGACTCCCTTTGCTTAAATTTTAAATGTAAAGAGTAACACTTTCCCATTCTAGTCTGCAGCCATCCCCACGTTGGTCATTTATTCATTAAAATTGCGATAACTGGGTTGCAGGGCAGCACTGGAGCCCACACAAGGTGGTTCTTACAGACTTTCAGTCACATCCCCTGCACACAGGCAGTCTTCTAGGAGTTGCAGGGAGGTGGAGAAGCACAGACATTCAGATACAAAGAAATACAGGCCCTGTGGGCGGGTAACTGGGAGACACAGAACCAGCCCCGTGGTCCCAGTGGCCAGCACCTCAGGAGGAGGCAGAGCCGTGCGGGGTGCAGGGAGGAGGGTGGGTGCCTGCCTGCAACCATGAGCTGTACAGTCACATGTTTTTCAAAGAAGCTGGGGTTGGAGCTGGGGAGAAGTCTGTGGAAAGAGAGGGGGCCATTCTGTGATTTAAAAAGAAGAAAGCAAAGAAAAATTTCCCTCAAATACAGCTGGCTTCACAAGCAAATTCTATGAATGATCATTTTGAATATTTTACCCAAAGCTAAGAAGAAGAAGGTAAGAGTATGTGCACAGAGTCTCACAGCCTGTGGATCTCCTGGCCTGGACTCTGAGTCTCTCTTGTTGTCACTAGTATTGTTTTTTTTGTCTGATGAGGAGTCTATTCTTGAATATCATCTTCACTCACCTTTTCAACACTCATGAATTAGCCAAATTCTCTATGGTGGTTTATTAGTCAGGGTCCTCTAAAGAAAGAGGACCAAAGATCAAACAGTAGATCAAAAATATTTAGAACAAACTGTGTCTGTTTTAATGCTTAGAGATTTTTGTCTTGTAATTATTCTCTAATTAATACAGCACAATAGGTATTTACAAAGCATTTACACTGTATCAGGTACCATAAGTAATCTGCAGACAGTATGGTTTAAAGTGGAAGGAGGGATCTGTGTAGCTTATGTGCAAATACTCTGCAATAGGATATGAAGGAGAAGATCATTCAAGAGTCTAGTATCCACAGGGGCTTGTGGATCCAACCTTCCGAGGGCCAATTAGATTGACAGACAGACAGATGATAGATACATAGATAGATGGAACAGATTATAAGGAATTAGCTCACTTGACTCCAAAGCCTGCCAGGTCCCCAGATGCACAGGGGAGACCATGGGAGCCTGTGGAGCTGTCCCAGGCCGCCATCCGGCTGCCTCTAGATCCAGCACAGGCTGAGGTTTCTGTTAGAGTCTGTGGGGAGGACAAAGGTGACCCTGCTTGCAGGCAGCCACAGGAAATGAATTCTCTATTCCTTGGGGGAGGCTCAATGTTTAAATTCTCTCCGGTCACTCTTTTGAGTGGGATCCACCACAACTAGTGAAGGCTATCTCTTTTCTGGATAATTATCCCAATGCGTCTCTGAAAACACCCTCAGAAGATCAGCCAGAATGGCACTTAGTGACCTCTCTGGGTGCATACTTCTCACTTGAACAGCTACAGTTAGTCACGAGCAATAGTTCTCAGGCTGTGGCCTAGCACCAACTGACAAACAGCGCCCGGGACAAGGCGAAGCCACACTCTGAGCGGACCCACCACCTGCCAGGCCAGGCATGGCTGGCTGGGTTTTGGGGCATTTGCTCAGACTCAAGCTCACTAACAATCAGGACCAGGCCACCCAGAACTTCCCTTGATCCTCTGCTGAGCCCCACTCTGCAGAAACTCCCTGCCCAGACGTCAGCCTTCTGGGTATCTCCTGCGCTTGTGACTGCACTAGGATGCTGTGGCCTTTGACTCTAGTAGGTGGAACATCTATTATTGGGCAAAGATAATTCCCAAGGTGTGAACGAATAAGCTACCAGTAGGAAGCTCCTGGACGGCTGGTGAGCTAAGGGGTCAGTGTGCTTCACGGAAGAGCACAGACGTCCCAGGAGTCACGACAGCAGTGTCTTTGTTCCAACACCACACACCCAGCTCACCAGCGTCCTCAGAGATGAGACCTGCTTGTGATGCAAAATGGAAAATGAAAGCATACAGCATATTCGTTAGCATGACCACAACTGAAAACCCCGAAGATGTCAAGTACTGGTGAGAAGCGTGCGCAGTTAAAGCTCGCACAAAGTGTGGGAGACGCAGAAAGTGGTCACACTGTTTAGCAAAAGAGTTTGGCAGATTCTGGTGATGTTAAAATAGACCTAGATAAAGACGCGACAGTTTTTTTGCCTTTTCATTATGTTTTCTCTAATTAAATTTGCCAGGGATTTTTCTTCGGTTTTATTTCTCTTTCTTACTTTTATTTTTATTCACTCATTTAGGTTTTAAAAAAGTATTTATAGGCACACTTTTCATTGCAGTTACCAAAATCCAACTTCTGGCTTTTGCTACTTTTTACTTTAGATTTGTTTTACATTTTGTTAACTTCTCCACATACTTTATATCTCCCTTCTATTGTCTCTATTCTATTTTTTAGTACTTAAATAGTTTTGGGGGGTCGTTAATTTCCATTTTTTACACTTTCTAATAAAAAACTTTATGGACTATACTTTTCTTTTTCAGTAGCAATTTAATTATACCCCAATAAAATGATATGTAGTGTTTTATTTATTATTCATGTCTGAGTATTATTTAGGATCTCAGTATGAAATTTTTGATGCTAAGTGCTTGCAAGTATCTTGTAAGATCTTTACTTCATTTATTAAATCTTCGCTACCTGTGTATTTGTATAGCTACCAGGACTGATATATCAAATTTTCATTAGATAAGCAAAGTTCACATGTAAATAAGAACATGTGTGTGGCGGGGTGTGTATTATATTTATATTCTCACTAAAAATCTATTATTCACTGAGTCTGCAACTTGGAATCATTTAACTTTTATTACATATTCTTTTCTAATGGGCATTTTTCTTAATTAATGGAGATTAATTTTGTGCATTTTTACTTTTCAATTGGGTAAATATATATAAGTGAACTAATATTCCTTTTAATTCTTCAATTTTGTCCCTTTAAAGATTGATTTTCATGGATTATACTTATGATATTTTTAACAGATTAGAGGTAATAAAAGAAGCCCAAAACATTCTAGAATTTACCTGAGGAAACCCTCAAAACTTCATCAAATTTTACACCAAAGATTTACTATACCAAATTCAGAATTAAATTGGGCAACGAACTTAAATAATCATTTTTATATCTCTTCCTCCAAAACGATCATTCATACCAATGGCCTTCTGCAGGTATTTCTGCAAAAAGGAATGTTATCTTAAACAGACACATAGTTCACTTTCATTCACAAAAATCTCTACCGTGAGATCATGGAACAATTGATCTCGGACCACTTTGAGGACCAGTGTTCCCTGAGCTCTTACATGCCAGGAGAAACATCTAGTTTCAGCTCTCACTGATTTTCTGGCTTTCCAAGAGCCCTGTGGGGCGGAGTCAGTGTTGTATACGTTAATGTAGGACATATCTTTCAATCTAACAGTAATTTTGATTTGATATAATAAAATATGTTTTTCCTTTTAATTATAAAGAAATGAAACATTCAATTTTTTTCTAGTCTATATTTAATTTATTACATTAAAGTAAATTATCCACCTGGAAATCTATTTCCTGATGGCGAGACAGGAAATCAGACATCTATATATTTAACACTTACTAAAGAAGACATTCAATTTAGCTCATAGCAGTCCAAGTCAATTTCATCTTATTTTCATTATTTATGATACTTTTTTGAATATCTCAAATAGACTTAGATTTTTGGTAAAATTTATAATGCAGGGCAAAGCTTGATAGTTCTCCATAGAACAAAATCTTCATGATGGAAATTCTTGCTTCATTCTCATTGAAATGTTTGATAAAAAAGAAGACCAATTAGCCATGATCTCACTCTTGCATGCCTTGTTTTATGTAATTTCTCTTATAATCATTAGAGTTGGATAATATGATAAAAGTTAACCATCCTAAGTTACAGAAGTAATAACTAGGTGCAGTGTATTTGAGTAATCAGTTGACTAATTTCAAATCCTTATCTTTTTAAAAACCTGTATTTCTTTCACTCAGCACTGAGGATATATCTTTTTATTGCTTTTTATTTATATTAAAGTAATTCTGAAACACTGAGAGAACCTTGCCTTTCCCAGAAAAAGCTAATGTAGAAGTTGGAAAAATCAGTTTTCCTTCTAAGTGAGTCACCTTCCTCAAGTAAGAGTCCTCTCTCTTCTTTTACTCTGTGCTGACATATAACCATGCACATTTTCGGGAATATAATGTGACATTATGATTTCTAAATACAATGTGGAATGACCAAATCAAGCCGATGAGCATTTCTTACAGTTTCTTCTCTTTCAGCATTTCAGTACCTCTCAGAGGCTTTGATACTTTATCTTTTCAATCGCCAATTCCCCAGCAAAAGAGCCAGCAGCTCTGGAAATGGCATGGCAGCATTGTTCCAGTAACTCCTGTTAACTCCTCTATGATTGGAATTGTTTTCTTCAGGAAAACGTGAGCCTGGGATTCTACTGAGTTATGAAAAACAGGTTTTTAAGAATATGCACATGTGCATGCACTTAACACACTTGATTACCACTAATGCACACCATGGCTCTGATGTCTATATAGAGATCATTTGATAAAAGAAAAATAAATTTACATGAATTTAATTTACACTTTTCTAACTTACATGAATTTTACTTAACTTCTTCCTATATAAACTTCATTTTCAGTACTCAAAAATATTGAAAATTGCTTTAGGCTTTGGCTAACTACAGTTTTGTGGCATGCATATTACCTATTTTCAAAATATTAGATCACTGTTTTTATTTTCTTGTATTCTAAGACATCAACACATTCTCTTTAATTCTTCTAAATCCATCAGTCCCACCTGAGTGTATCTGAAAGAGCTTTTCATATTACAGAAAAGGCACAAGTTCCTTCAGGGTCAGGAACACTCAATTTTGAGGTCATTCCCGAGGCCTCTTGTCAGCTTTGAAGTCTGCAGCCCCCCTCCCAGGAAATGCAGGCTCTATGCTTGACCCGTATCTTTATGTGATGTACCACTTCCATTCATGCCCAGACTCTGGGAGAATTGTGTTTATGTGGAGTGGCGCCGCTTTTACTGTTGGTCTTAGCCCAAATAACTCAGTCTCTTCATCTTCCTAAATGCTTATTTTAAATATTTGAATCCAAAATTTATTTGTCCACTGAATAAAACCCACCCAGATAAGATTCATGTATCTGCGAAATTAAATAATTATTTTCAATCTTGTTCCTGACACTATGACTTCATTTCTGTAATTCTCTGATTCTATTCTCTAAATACATTTTATCCCACCTGTAAGTTCTTTCTAGATTTCTAAATTTTAGCATTTTCGACTGAGTGTAAAATTTCCTATATAATATTTACCAGCGATATGTACTATCATTTGAGATTTACTTTAAGCATCTACTTATTTTCAAAGCATCTACAAGAGATTTTTATATGATTATCATTACACGTAACCAATATAACTGAAATATACCTGAAAAGGGAAATTAAAACATAAAAACTAATCTGCGACAGATAAGGCAAATGAAGCAGGAGAATTCAGCTGCAGTTTAAATTCTGAACTCTGTAAGTGTTGTAGCCTCACACTCAATCTTCCTGTCCCAGCTTCGTGCAGCATCACGCAAGTCTGCCATGCACATTTCTGGAGGATGCATCGCCTTTTTAAAAAATGATGACTGTGGCATATGGGAATATGAACCTTCACTCCAAGTCTCAGTTTTAAAAAAGTTGTACTGCTAGCTATGCCACAGTCTAGCATGGCCCTCGCGCTGCATGTCAGCTCCGACATGCTTGGAGTCGACCATATCTGTGCGTGGGGAAGACCTGCCCGGCTGCCCTGCTGAAGCTGGCTTTGCCAGAGGACAGCGCTGGCCTGCCAAGTTTCCGGCAGAACAGGTCAGATCCGACTAACAGAGTGCAACAAGGGCTTCCTCCTTCCTCGCCCACTGGAGCCTGCGTAATGTCTGTGTCCGCCGTGTGGAGGCAAAATCTTTGTATTCTCTGTCCGAATACGAGATTAATAAGAACCCCTCCTGATAATTTGTCTGGAGCAGTTTTGTAAAAGCTGTGTCAGGGAGAATCTTTACTGCATGCGGAAGACACACAACCAGTTATTAATTTTGCATCTTTGAGCCTTTTTAATTTTACTTGTCACCATTTCTCTATCTTAAAAAAATTGAAGATGACTTCCTTAAATGTGTTTTTGCATTTACATCTCTCTCTATGTGCTCTTAAAATTAGTCTTTCTTTTTCAAACGTTGTTTCTCTTTCTACCTTGTAAAAAAAAAAAAAAAAAAAAGAAAAGAAAAGCAATCAAGAAATCCAGATCGCCTGCTCGAAATCCCAAGAAGATGAAGACAAACAAGAGAGAAAAATAAATAAAGACAATTGCAAAGGAAGCTCCTTTCTGTGCATCTCACCTTGCCCTGCGAGTACTTCTTAAAATGCCAGCATCGACCTGGCGGCTGCCGCAGCACCCCGGAAGTGACAGCCCTCCCTCCAGGCTCTGTGGCAGCTGCAGGGAGTGGAAGATGCTGTTTCCGTGTCCCAAACAACGAAATTCTACCTATTCCCTCCACCCTATTTCAGTGGTTTCCTTCACAGAGTATTTCCTGTGCCTTTCAGACCAACGAAGGCAAAGAGACTTAGTGCATTCACTAGCAACTTGCATTGTGATACTTGTCACTGATTGCTATGTAAAAATTCATTTGGAAGTTCTTCACATTTGTTGCTCATATTTCACTATAATCACCATGGGAAAGAGAACCATTATCTTTTTTCTTCGTTTGCCATTTTTCTTGGCATGACTGAATGCAGCATCTTGAATAACACCTGCCCCCAATATAATTTTAACCAATTCTATGCCCTGCAGGAATATTTATGAAATTGGGGAAATACGTCTCTCATGCAACATTCTCACGTGTGGAACACATCGGCCATCCTTCATCCTTTCTGTCTTCCTGAGAGCTTGCTTTCAGGTGTGTGAATCCCTTAGACCTCTGAGAATGAGGGATCTATAACCTCTCCCACCCAATCCTTTCTTGGATCTTGAAAGACACTAACAAGATGGTCCAGTGTACAAATAAAAAAGAAAGTGTGAAAGTTTTTTTGCTGAACTTGTATTAACAGGAGTGAATGAGTATCGACAGATGTGACTGACAATGAAGAAAGCTGGGGAGAGGAGAGAATTTGGAGATAGCTGAGGGAAGGTGTGTTTGACAGCTTCCCGTTACTGTGGCAAAACACCTGAGAAAGGTGTACTAAAGGAGGAAAGATTTGTCTCAGCTCACACTTTCACAAGTCTCAGTTAATCGCAGCCAGTTTCATTTTTTTCTTAGTTTGTGGTGAGGCAGAACATAATGGCGGGGGGAGAGAGAGACAGGGGAGGGGGAGGGAAGAGAAGCAATTTGCAGCCCCCAGGGCATCGGCCGTGATCCAGTCTCTTCAACTAGATCCCACTGCTAAGTTTCTGTCCGTCACCTTCCATTATTACCATCAAATTTCAGAACCAGCAATGCTTGACCCCCCATCCGCTCATCTTCCAAACCCTGCTTCTGAACAATGCTGCACAAGGGATCCAGATTTCAACACCTGAGTTCCCAGGGGACATTGAAGATTCAGACCATCCCAGAAGGTGACATCTGTGGCTGAGCTGCCTTCCAGTGTGACAGTAATTCTCGTGTGCCTGAAAATGTTTTAATTTAGTTTCCCAACACAAAAGAAAAAATGATTTCCGTACGCCGTTTCCTTGGAAATATGAAGGGTGGGTATCAACCCAAGAGAACTGAATGTTTTCCACTGTCAGCTGCCTGCTCTGGGGTGTAGTCAAAGAGAATAAAAGTGCAAAAGTCAAACAAATGCATTCATTAGCACGTGCCAAAGCTTTCTCAAACTTATTAATAAGGTAATCATGGAAAAGATACTGTTCCAAGAGCATTTAAAGAAGAAGGGTTAGAAGTGGGATGCTAAAATGACATTTGAACTGAGAACTGGATTTTGTTCTAGAATATCGACCATCCGTCTGTCTGTCTGCATCTATCAGCATCTACCTATCTGCCTACCTACCTATGGACTTCTAACCCAATAAGCTGTAACCTATATGTGTCCTTGCTGTCAAAAAATGTTAATTAAAATAATTCTTTGCTATAACCAGGTAATTAAATGAAATCAAGCCTACTAATTATAAAAAGCTCAAGTCAGTTTATAAGAAACAGCTCTTGGTAGGTAGATAAATAGATGGATCATAGATTTGCAAACAGATACATAGGAAAATAGATACATGAATGGATAGACGAATGCACAGATGGGTAGATAGATGAATAGACTATCATTACCTTGCTTTCTTTCCATATTTAGATTCACTTACTGTGATAGAAATGTAAATGAGATATCTTAGGCCTTAATCAACTTCAATTTTTAGCAGGGGAAATTTTTTAAGGTACCGAATGGTATCAGACTGTACTTCCATGTGGCAGTCTGGTTCCTGATATTTCTCCTGGGAATGTGGATACTTCTCAGGAAATCTTTTTTTTTTTTTTTTTTTTTTTTTTACTTCTCCAGAAATCCTAACAGAGGAGCCCTCCCAACAACACGGGCAGGCTTTGTCCCACACAGCACAGAGAGTTAGAAACTGCCAAAAATTCCATTTGAACTGAACCTTGAAACAAGATATTCCTCCAAAACTGGTTTGGTGCATTAGAATTCTCCAGGATAAAGCTTATAAAATCCAAGAGAGACAGAAGAGGAAGTCACCCAGCCCCCCTGACCACACCATGAAGACGTCCCTCCTCAGACCTGGTAAATAGAAACCATAATGTGAAGACCACTGGCTTTTAAGTGCCAAGTATTTTTAGCAAAAGCAACTTGAGAAGAAAAAATATATATTCACATATATTGCCATTATTTCTTCAAGTTTTCTCTGTGATTTAAGTTAAAGATATGAAATTTTTCTAACTTTGGCTCTGGCTGATAGCAGTAAATTACTGCTCAAAAATGAGTACTACAACAGTTAGCTTTCTTTTTTATTCCACTGACTATTTTGAAAAATGAAGTTTAGGGAAAACAAAAACCCTTCAAGTTAGACAGCTACAAGGATTAGGGATGTAGCAGTTTCTGGCATTCAGGGATGACCCTGAAAGGGTTCCTCAGGCCGGCCAGCTCTGTCGGCATTTGATGATCTGTCCCAGTAATGGAGACAGCTAGACCCACATTTAAATACCATCTTTTCCATTCTCCTCTACGTCTCTGTGTTCACACATGGGGATGGGAGAATTAACAAGTAAGAGGAGGCTGTGTCATGAATCATGTGAGATCCAGTGATGACCACGGCTGGAGAAATGACAGAGGTCACACTGAGGGTGAGGTGGGAAGAAGTAGTCAGATTCAGGATATATTTTGATGGAAGAAGCCACAACGTATCGTAAGAGTTTCGGATTGGGAGAGTAAGAAAAGGTAACAAATCGAGGTTAACTTCAATGTCGTGGTCATGAACCTGTTTAAAAGAACAAAATTATTGTGCACGGGATTGGAGTCACATGGGTGCAGCAGTTTGGAGGTGATGGTGGAAGAGAGAGTGCAGGACTAAAATGTGGAGTTCTTGGGTTTGTCACTTTGAGATCCACATAGATCTCTCAATGGGAGTTCCCAGCAAGCCATTAGGTTCTTAATGGTAGCAGCCTAGTGAGGGTTCTGGTTCTGAGATGTGAATTCTGCAATTCTGCAATTCTGTGAAATATTTCTGCAATGTATGTTTGCTACTGGAGAGAAAATGAAAAAAATCTAGATTAGGGAAGTAGGTGGATATCCAAATCCCATTGCAAAAATCCCCTGAAGGTAAGGATACAAGGGGTGCAAAGTAGATTAAGGACATCGTTTCTGATTTCACATTCTCTACAACTCTGCTAACATTTGCCTTCAAAAATACAGTTATAAGTGCTCAATAACTGGACATAATATTTGGTAATTTCATAAACATATGCTACTCACATTTCCAAATGACAGTCATTTTAAAGTGAATAACTGTGACTATATGAAGTGGGCTTGAGTTTGGATCTTTTTTGCCACACATGGCTTCCTTCAAACTTGTTTTACAACTCAAGCCATATATCATCTCTCCAATTGAACATATATTATACTGCTGAAATAAAATGAAGACTCTGCTTCACAGGCAATAAGGTCTCAGTTTATTTTGGGTTACAAATTAGTGACTGTGGCCTGGGAACATATATTCAAGCCCCTGATGGAAGTGGTTACAAGAGCTGTTGTATTCATGGACAAGAAACTCACAAATCAAAGCATTTGATGTATTGGGGAGACACTAAGTAGCTGGGCTGCAGCAAAACAAGGACATGTTTTCTGTAAGTTTCCAGTATTTTAACTTTCTTACTTTAGGATTAGTGGAGACTAGAAGTCTGCTAATAGGAGCATTCAAGATCAAATACACAGTGATGGTAAATGGCTACTAAAGGGCCTCCTAGAGCCCAGGAGAATACTGGCTCTTGACCTACAATATTCTCCTCTATATGGCATCCCCAGTCAGGGCCCAACAGGCTTCAGGATCTTCACTATCCATTAGGCTTCTTCAGAGACTTTAGTTCCAGAAAATCATAAATATGGGACTGTGTCGTCAAAGACATTAATCTAACATGAAGTCTATTCTGGTGCTAACTCTGGTCAGAAATGATGGAATGTTGTATTTAGAGAAAAAAATAAAAAAAGAAAGAAAGAAAAAAGAGAGTAAGAACATGGTAGATGTAGACTTCCGGACGGCACAATTTTCTAAATGTGCTAATGTGTCGCTGGGAAACACAGAACCTACAAGCGTTTTTCTTACAGATCAGCATCCATCAGGGTTGGAGGGTTAAACAGCACCCAGAGCTGCGGTTCCTGAAACAAAACGAAGGGCTTAAACTAGCCTTTCCTCCCTCCAGGGCGGGTCTCGCGGGGTGCCGGCCAGGACAGGTGCAGTGACCAGGGACTCGGGGTTGCAGCGAGCCTCAGCGCCCCTGGAGCAGAGTGTCTGAAATCATGCAAACCGGAGAGGCAAATAAGGCAACACCGTGCACCGTGTGCAGAAAAGCCTGCAGCAGCTCCAGGACCCGTGTCCGGAAGGGCGGCCGGACAGGCGCAGGCGCCTGCAGGAGAGACCGCTGGCCTCGGGGCTGTGTCCCTGCCGCATGTCGGAACTGCAGCGCAGACTCCTAAACCAAATGTTCCCAGTGTTTGAGGCCCTTTCCTGCCACGCAGCGGGGACGTGCCAAGGCCGGGGAGAAGCCAGGATTCCAGCCCACTCCCCTCTGACTGGAGAAGTCAATGCTCACATTTCTCCTTAAGAGAAATAAATTGCTACATTTCAAAAACGGGGAAAAGCCCCCCTCCCCATCACTTGTCACAGAAATTTTGTAATGAACGAGAAAAAAAAAATTGTGAAAATTACTTTTTTATAACAATAGGCTTTCACACTCTAGACTGAGTAAAACCAAGATGAAAACTAATAAACTTTCATGAGAATGAGAAGCAATTTGAATCCTTGTGCAGCGCTGGCACTAATATAAAGTGGTATGGTCTCTGGAGAACAGCTTGCCAATGCCTTAGAACAGTGACAGAGCCACGGCCTAATCCGGCTAGTCCACGTCGGGGCTAATGATCTAAAGCCAAGTCTAGAACAGTGTTTATGCACCAGTGTTACAGCAGCCACTTATAAGTAGAAAGCGAGAATACCTCTTGTACCTACTGACAGAAGAACAGATAAATAAAATCTTGCACACACATGCAAGGGAATAAGACTCAGCCTTACACAGAGGAAGTTCTGACACATGCTACAATATGGTTAAGCTTTGGGGACAGTAAACTAAATGAAGTAGCCATCCACAAAAATTTTGATAAATTTCCACTTATAGAAGATATTCAAAGCAGTCAAATTTATAGATGCATAAAATACAAGAGTGGTTACTGGGAAGTTGGTCTGCAGGGCAATGGGCAATGGGCAATTGTGGTTTAATGAGTTGAGGATTACACTTTGGGATGACTAAAGTTTGATGGTGGTAGGAATGCAAAATAGTATGAGTGCACTTATTTGTAAAACTTAATTTTATGAGTCAAAACAATTAGGATGGTGCATTTTACATTCCGTGTAAAATTGGTCCAGTTAAAAAATTGGATAAAAGGAGAACTAAATAAGGGGAGAAACGTGGTATGTTTTGTGGATATGAAGTCTCATTATTGCCATGATATCATTTCTTCCAGTATGATCTGCGATCCATGAAATCCCAGTCAATATTCTAGCAAGCTATTTCGTGAGAGGTAAAAGACCCAGAATAGGGAGCACAGTGTTGAAGAAATACAAAGTTAAATCAAGGCTCCCAAAATTAAAACTTTGTATAAACCAGAGAAAATCATGAAAGTATGTAATTGGTGAAAAGTAGATTAAAGATCAAAGGGATGGAACAGACATTTGAGAAATTGATCCACACAAATAGATTTAAATAAGTTTGACAAAGGAACAAAGGTAATATAATGGAGTAAAGATAATTTAGTCAACACAGAGTGCTGTATACCTACATGCTAATGGAAAAAAAGTAAGTCTAGACACAGAACTTACATTTTCCACAAAAATTAACTCAAAATGGATCACAGAACTCATTGTAAAATCCAAAGAGATAAAAATCCTAGAAGACAAGGAAAAAAGAACTTGAGTTTGGTTGTGACCTTTAAATAGGACAATAATCTATGAATATAAAAAGTATAATTGAATGCTTCTGCCTTGCGAAGGGCACAGTTAAGAAAATGAAAATACAAGCCCAAAATGGAGATATTTGCACAAGAAATATCTGATAAAATGTTATGTAAAATATTCAAAAAACTCAAACTCAAAAATAGGAACTTTCATTGCTGGTGGGTATAGTGTCTTTGAAGACAGTTTGTATGATTTTTATAAAAGTAAACATGGACTAAGCAGATGATCGTGCAGTTTTATTCCTTGGTGTTGACCCAATGAGTAGAAACTCGGTTCCATACAAATGTTTATAGATGTTTTATTCATAATTGCCTAAGCTCTCAAGCACCCAAGATGCCCTGCGTTAGGCGGGTGTGGACCCTGGCACATGGGGACAAAGGAATGTGACTGGGCACTAAGAAGAAATGAGCTGGAAGGACATGCGAAGACAGGGAGGAACCTAAGTGCATGCCACTAGGTGAAGGAATCCAACTGAGAATGCTTTCTGAAATATGACATTTTAGAAAAGGCCACGCTGTGGGGACAGTAAGACAACCAGTGTTTCCTGGTGACTATAGAAAGGGCAAAATGAGAGCAGCGTACAGAGGCTTCAAGACAAGAAGTGCTCTGTATGGTGCCCCAGTCGCGGGTGCGTGTCACTATCCACTCGTCTAAATTTATAGAAAGTGCACCACAGGTGTGAGCCTGTGAGCAAGCTGCAGACTGGGCGATGCGGATGGGTCAGTACAGATCCCAAAGCAGCAAACGCACTGTTCCCAGGGGTGGAGGGTTGGTAATCAGGAAGGCTGAGCATACACAGAGGCAGGAGGCTGGTGGGAGGGCTCTATGGCTCTGTATGAAGGTCCTTGCTAGTAACCTAAAACTGCTCTAAAACTAACGTTTAAACATTGAAAGACTGTAACGATGTACTGGTGCCGTGGTTATCATTGTGGCTCCTTCCCCAGAATCTCAGCATCATTGCTAGAAACAGGAACTTGCACATAGCTATTATTGATGGACCAGAAACAGCTGAGAAGGTCCGCAGTATCTAGGTCACAGCTAACAGGACAGGAAATGCCGGAGAACAGGAGACAGCGGGAAAAACTGACGGCCTGTCCGTAAGTAGGTGTGCAGGAAAGATCTACCTGAGAAAAGTAGGCACACTAGCGTCAGTTTTTGTCTGTGTGAAAGTTAATACAATTTTTGAACTAAAGAATAAGGAAGCCATAGTACAGCTACTTTAGAAATATCTGCATATACTACACTAGAAAAATTTATTCTTCTTTTAATTTATTGTGTACAAGAAGTATTATATGCACAGAGTAAATAAGTAGATACATAGTGCAAGAGTAAAAGTTAAGCACCTCTCTTGTCCATTCCTTCCAGAGACAATGTTAACCTAAAGGATTTTAAAAATACGGCCATGCAGTTTTAAATTTTTCTCTTTTTCAGTACACCTTTTTAAAAAACGAGGACTCCTATTTATCAACAGCATAATACATAAAGCACACAAAAAGAAGTGAGATCCCTATATAAAAAGGGAACACTAAAAGTAAAACTACAAACAAAAACATTACCAAAGTCTACTAAAGCAAATAACAGATAAATATAAAGGTGCTTCAGTCTTGAATTTGAAATTTATGTATTGGGCTGAAGTGGCTCTGCGCACTGTACCTAACACTGTGCAAACAAAAAAAAGTTATATATTTGTGTCATCTATAAATAAATAGATGGATACACACATATATAAAATGTTGCATCATTTTCATATTTTGGTGCTCTCAATTACAAAAACATTTTGGGACAATTGTTAACATCCATCTGATATTATTAAATAACTCAATTTCTGTGTAATCTATAATACATAAAATGATTCCGCGTGGAAAGCACTAGAAAGCAATCTACCCTAACCATCTGTTATGGTTTGTGTCTAGATGTCCCCCCAAAGCCTCATGTGGTAAGAGATAGCTGGATTTAGAGTGTGTGGTTACTAAATTAATCTATTGATCGATTTGTCATGGTTCTACTGGGATCAAGGATGTGGAACTAAACTTAAAGGTGGGAGTGCTACCCGCCCTAAGGACAGGTAGCCTAGATAAAAGATACAGGAAGAAGCTAACTAACTGCTTGTTTGCATTGCTTATTTGCATACATTCCTTGCATTTCCTCACTTTACTTTGCTGCCGGTC
>PVJO010010510.1:0-60185 GCA_004026905.1 Hystrix cristata
TAAGTGGTTATTTTCATCCTATATTCTGTTATCTTGATGCATCACATCGATTTGCATATGTCGAACCCTGTTTGTATCCCAGGAAATAATCCCCCTCGATATGGTGACCATTTTTTCACTTACCAATGAATCCAATTTGCTAGGATCTTATTCAAGTTTTTCGTATCTGTGCACAACAAGGATGTTGGCCTGTGGGTTTTCTTTCCTTGGTATGTACGTGTCTGGATTTGGTATTATCCGAATTAGAATTATTCTCTCCTTTTCAACTTTTTGGAAGAATTTGAGATGTATTGGTATTGACTGTTCTTTAACCAACTGATAGAATTCTGTTGTGAAGCCATCTGGATGTAAATGAATGACTGAGCAAAGAAATAAAAGGGGAAGGAGAGACAAAGGCAGCTTGCAGAATAATCTGGATTAATTTATGTGGATACTGTATCTTAAAAAAGGAGCATAACTTTCCCTCTTTAACTGTGGGCTGGTATGAACACTATATTCTCAAGATAAGAGGTTGGAAGGAAAAAAAATACTATAAGACTACAGGGAAGAAACCTAACAAGCTACTTCATTGGATAATCAATGGCAACATCAATAGTCATAAATCATGTTGATAAAATGTAACTTTTAAAGGATGTTATGAAGATGGCACTTTATCTTCTTCCTAAGATCTCACAGGCTTGCTCTAATCAAGAGAAAAATATCAGAAAAATTTAGCAGAGGAGAGGAGTTGTGTAATATACGAGACTAATAGGCTTCAAAATTTTTAGTCATATAAAACAAGGAGAGTCACAGCAAATGTCACAGCCGAGAACTTAAGAGACTTCACTATTAAATGTATTATTGTAACCTGAATGAGATTCCGAAGCTTTAGATGGCTGCAATGGTTTATATCTAGATATGCCCAAAGCATCATGTGTTCATTGGTGGGGCTTTCAGAAGATGATTGGATCATGGTAGTGTGGTATTTACCAATAAATCAATCCACCAATGAGCTTATAACTAAATATGATTTGGGGAGCTGAAACCTGGTCAGAAAAGGTGGGTCACTGGGGGCATGGCCTGGAAGCATTTAGCTGTCTCCTTTCTCTCTCTCTCTCTCTCTCTCTCTCTCTCTCTCTCTCTCTCTCTCTCTCTCTCTCTCTCTCTCTCTCTCTCTCCACCCTGAGCTGGTTCCCCTCTTCTGGGGTCCACCTTGGAGCCAGCTAACTATGTGCTGAAACCTCTGTGGACTGACTTCAAGCCAAAATAACCCTTTCCTCCTTACAGTTATGGGCTTGGGGCACTGTGTCTCAGAAACTGGGAGGTAACGCAGTCATCACTGTAGATTTACAGTGTCTTCTCTTCAGAGGAAACTGAGTAGAGGACATACAGAATCTCTCTGGATTATTTTTACAACTGCATGTGTATCAGTGATTATCTCAAAATTTAAAAGGTATAATTTATCAATAGCTTATTTTTGTTAACAATCGTTCAGTTTTCTGTTCTAGATTATGAACTTTAAATGAGAAAACATATCTCCTGAAGTTCTCATTCTTGTCTGACATCTACTTCTTGGGCTTTTTGTATTCTCTTGTTTTGTTCAAGACTTGTAGAAGTCGATAGTAAAAGAGGAGTTGGTTTTATTTCCATAATCAAGTGAGGAGAGTTTTTATATAATCCATCTGTCATATCATTCTGACAGAAAATACTTGTATCCTCTTTGTGCTGATTCACAGATCCAGTTCCCTGCCCAGATGTTAAACTTGGCTGGATTCCTAGAGTAGTCTCCATTTTTCCCCACAGCCAACATTTTTCGAAGACCGCAGGAGGTTGGATCAAGATTTTGGCACATGTTGGCCAATTGTAGAAGCAGTCTTACTGCCTGCTTTCGGAATATAGTAGTAAAGGGAGCCTATATCTCTCTTTTAAGGCCAGACCGACCTGTTCATGTGCTTTTTAACGGTCCAAGAGTGTTGCAGCTTACAATTCATTCCACTAGTAGCTACAAGCTTGAATTTGTGTTGATAATTAAATTTATAAAATGTAATAGGCTTTAGCAAACATTGAATTTTGGTAGCTTTAAGAAAGGATTTTAGAAGTTTATACAATAGTTTCTGCAGCATTATCATGGTGGGGAGATTTTACACATAGGTTCAACTTCCGATATCCTAGTCATTTCACACTCAGGATTTGCTTTGATCATAAGAAATGATGCTGATTATACACAGAAAACTTCAGTTCAGAGAAGTCAAGCAGCTACTTTAGCCTTCATAACTGGATAGTCTCTTTGCCTTTTGAGATATATATGACCAAAGATCCATGGCAAGCTCCCATCTGTGAATGAAGTCATTGACGTGTGACATCAATATTGTTTTTTCTTTATCTAATACACAATATTGACCCTAAGCAGCTCTTGGCTAGATACTCATCTATCTTAAATTACTACAGAAAGCTTTGGGCAATTCCATTAGGTAATATTGTAAGAATAATGGTTCAAGTATCATAAGACAAACCTAAAGTTAAAGAAGATAGAACAGAATCAACTCTTTCTAGAATATTTCCTTCAGGTTTAAAGCAGGCTTCGAGGCTATGTCATCCTCAGGGCCTACACAGGCCTTGTACTTCTCTGTGTAAGTTGTCAGAGGCCCTGTGGAGATGCATGGGATGTCAGCCCCAGATTACAGCAAGAAGTGACTGTATGTGAAATGTCAGAGCCTGACTAGGATGAGCAGAGTGTATAGATGTCACCAAGTTTGGTTTATCAGAGTCCAAGGAGATGGACAAGAAAATTCTTGAAGTGTCTCCTAGCTCGTAGTGTCTGCTGGATTGAGCAAGATGAGAATGCCTGTACGGGGGGCAATCTAGCAAGACCATCAGATGCTGGTCAGGATGAGGTAACCACTCCCAGAGAAGGGTAGACTGGAGCAAAATGGGAACAGAAGGGGGGAGCAAAGGTCAAGTGTATGCTCATCATATTCACAGTGGGGTAGGGAAAGCATTCGTGGAAGAGGGACAGAATGGTGCCTGGCATAGCCACCTAAGTGATGTAAGGAAGGCTACCACGTGGAGGAGGCTGGTCTTGATAGCAGTGGCAGGTTATTGATGCATGGAAGGGCTGATGAAATGCAAATGTATATGTGCATGTGTATATGTGAGTGAGATACATGCCTACATGTGTTTGTTATATATGAGATTGGTATGTTAATTGTTGAAGCCCATTTCCAAATAGCATTATGGATATTTGAAAATGGGCTTTGTGCATAGTACAATAATCTTATCATTGAATATTCCCAAGTGCTCCCTCCTGCTTGTTACTACACTGCTCACATTCATTTCACACAATCATAAATAAGTATAATATATTATAGGATAATATAATCACACAATCTAAAGTCATTTTGAGCAAACTGTTACCTTTTAGATTGACTAAGAATAATAAAAATAAAAAGTTTTACCTCAATTATTCTTTCTCTAATGTTT
The DNA here is from genome assembly GCA_004026905.1 of Hystrix cristata. Classification (NCBI taxonomy): domain Eukaryota; kingdom Metazoa; phylum Chordata; class Mammalia; order Rodentia; family Hystricidae; genus Hystrix; species Hystrix cristata. Next base: position 3,460 of record PVJO010010510.1, read on the forward strand.
TTGCTCTTGTTATTGCTCATCTTTATATAAGTCTGAGTTTATGTTTTATATCCATTTCCTCCTTTCTGAAGAATTACTTGTAGCATTTCTTTCAAGGCAGTTCTGTTAGCTACAAAGTCCTTCAAGTTTTTCTGTGACAAAAGTCTTTGTTCCTCTTTTCCTTTTGAAGGATATTTTGGAGGTTATAGAATTCTAAAGTGGTTGTTTGTTTCTATAAACACTTTAAATACTTCATTCATTCCTCCTGATTACATGGTTTCTGAAGAAAAGTCAGTGTAATCCTTATTTTTCCTATAGATAAGCTATTTTAACATTCTGTTTTTTTTCAATATTTTCTAGTTGTTTTTATTTTTCTATAGTTTGAATATGATATGCTTAGTTGTACATTTCTAGTGATTATCCTGTTTTGACTTTTCTCAGTTTCCTAGGTCTGCAGTTTAGTGTTTTTATCAATGTTAGAATTTTTCAGCGAGTATATAGGCCAACTATTTCTTCAGTTGCAGGGTGGCACATGCTAATCCTAAAGATCTGGAGGCTGAGGCAGAAGGGTCACCACAAGTTGGAGATCACCCTGGGCTACATTGAGAGACCCTCTCAAAAAAGAAAGTAAAAAAGTCTTTCATTTTTTTCTCATTCTGGCTTTCCCATTACCCGTATGTTACATTTTTCACAATTATTCCCAAGTTTTTGGATATTCTCTTTTGCATTTTTCTTTTCAATTTTGGTGACTTTTATTAACATATCCTCAAGTTCTCTGATTCTTTCCTCAGTTATGTCAAATCTACTTATAAATCCATCAAAAACAGTATTTATTCACATTCAGAACTCTAAATAATAAGGGACTCATGGTTTCTGCTGTAAATCAGTAAATATGGCAAATCTGCACACTGTATTAAACTGTTCACTCTTCATATCCATCCTTTTTTTGTCTACTTTTTTGCAAAAAGCAGAAAAGAGACAAAGAAATATTATGGACAGATTCGTTTTAAATCCTTCGTGGTTCTTCCTCAGAGTTCTCTCTCCAGTTGCATTATCCAGCTGCTCAGTCACGCTTCCACCTTTTGTTTCATTGGAGCCCTTAGAGTACTGATCACAGTTTTTTAAATCACTTCCTAGCTTGCTAATTCCAATATTGCTGCCATAGTTATGCCTACTTGTGATGTCCACTCATTCTCTTCCAACTCCTTTTTTGTCTTTTAGCATTTTAGTTTTTTGTTGAAAGCAGACATGATTGTTGAATGAAAGAAACTGAGGAAAACAGATTGTTAGTGCAAAGCTATCTCTCTCTCTCTTTCTGCTTTTTATTACCTATCTTAATAAAAAAAAAAGTGAACTCTCTGCTGTATCTGCAGGTACCAATGGTTTCATATTTTTCTAGTGTTCCTATTTTTGTATTACCTGGTTTCGTTTGGGGCGGGAGTCCCTAGAAAATCTTTCTAAAGTGAAATCCAAACTTGAAGTCCTCCTCAGCTCTCACACCTTGCAGTTGTATGGGGACTCTAGAGTTCTGCAGATGAGGCACAAAGAGGCAGGAGAAAGGAAGCACTCTGCAACTCTGTGACTAGGAAATCAGGATTTCAGTCTTTCTGTGGAGCTAAACTGTCAAGTCAACAGCAATTAATTAATTACCCTTTGGCTATTTGTACCTGCTCTTGCTCCGGGTTTTTACACTTGCTAATGTCTGATTCTCCTCCTGCACATGCCTCCATAGTTTTCATGGTAGGAATTACACTTTGACCTCCCTGACGGATCTAAATATAATGGCTGATTTTCAGTTTTTATCTGCTTTTAAATTCTGTGAAGACAGTATTGAAAATCTGTTTCTGCATGTCAGATTAGAGCTCTTTCTTATTTCTTAATATCACTCTTATAGGCTCATGTCTCACAAGGTCCCTTTATATCTTTATTTTCTGAAGACTCTGTCCTGTCACATAAGCATGTCTTCTGTTGTGACATCCATTATCATACATATTATAATATGTCGTACCTCGCTTTCTGCAAGTCTCTGTTCTTCAAATTTAACTCAGGGGTCCAGGAGGCGTTGTGCGAATCTTTAATTCCTACTGACCATCAGACCTTTGTCCTCACCCTATGGCCTGCCTCCCCCTCACCACAAGGCCTAAGAGTATTCATCTGACCTGAACTATGTCTCAGCTGCAAGCACTGACAGATACAGTACTTTCTGTGTACCAGGCTAATCTTAACAAGAAACTTACTTTTAAAATATTATTATCACTGTGGCAGATGGAGACCAAAGATGGCCCCTGTGATCTCATTTCCCGGGTGTTAATATCCCAAATAATCCCTGTGTCATAAAAATGGGTGGACTTAGGACTTGCTTCCAGAGATAGGATGTTGCAAAGGTGATGAGATTTTTCAGATGTAATTAAAGTGTCAGAGCAATCAGGTGGGAGATTATCCTGGGTGAACCTAGTTTAGGTAAAACTCTCTTAATAGAGGGACTGGGCTCTTACTGAACTTAAAGATTCTCCTTTTAGTCTTGATGAATTAAAAGGGAATGGCAGGCAGCCTTCAGGCAGAAGCTGGAAAAATGAAGAGCCCTCTGACATACGACTGTAGGTAGCGAGTTCTGCCGGACACTTGAATGAGTTTAGAAGGCTCTTCCAGACAAGAATGTAGCCATGTTAGTTAACATTTTTATTAGAGCCTGGGAAGTCCCAAGTATAACCACTAATAAACTCTGTCTGGGCTCTTGACCCATGGACAATGTGGGATAAAAATATATGTTGTTTTAAGCTGTAATAATATTAGTATAGTCACTTTGATATGCGTATATATGGAAGTATTTGTGTTAGACTAAATAGTCTGCCTTAAAAATAACAAGAATTCCCGTTTCCTAACTCAGCTTACTGAAAACCCTGAACACAATTAACCAACCTAGTAACAGTTGGCACCCCTGTTGTAATCTTGGATCTCAAAACCATAGTCCATTACAGGTAACTAGAGTTTCTTGGATAAATGATTGATTGCAGGTGTGAAATATGGAAGGTGATCCTGGTTACCTGTACACCAGAGAGCAAAGATACTTGCAAAATTACTCAGAATCTCCATACTGTTCCCCATAGCATACCAGTTCTTATCTCCATTCCCAGATGGTGACTAGAGGCTAAGAAGGGGGGCTAAGCAGTAACGGGAAGTCAGAGAACAAATACTCAAATATAGTTAGTTGGAAGCAATACGTTCTGATGTTCTATTGAATGGGGACAGGGAGAGACTATATGTCACATTATCTTATTACATGTTCTATGAATAACTACGTAAGAAGAGCTCAAATCCTGAAACATATGGTAAAGAGAAGGAAATGTTAATTTTGATGATTTATTCAGCACTTATTTTTTTAGCACTTATTATGTATACGTGTCGATCTGTCATGCTGCAGCTATGCAGAATTATTATGTATCAATCAAAAATTTGAAAAACTTTTTTAAGGTGATGGAAATGTTAACTACCATAATCATTACATGCTGTATATATTCAATGAATTATCACACTGTAACCCATAAATTGTATAATTAACCATTCTTAAAAAGTTTTGTAAAAAGCAGGAGTGCCTGGGAATGAGGAACAAATAAGGATTGAGTTAAAAAAGAATAAAGATGGCAATTGAAGAGATTCTCAATTGAAGCGATCTCTCAGGACCAAAGAAGAAAAATTTTAAATTTTCATTGAAAGAATCACTGCTAATATATTTATTCATTTGTCAAACGTATTGCAATTTTAGTGGCTCTATAAGCCAACCAAACAAACTTGTTGCCTGTGCTGGTTAATGGTGACTGCCAGTGTGACTGGTTTAAGAGACATCTAGCAGATGAGTGAAGCACAATGCATGTGTGTCTGTGGGAATGTCCTGAGGTGACTGGCATGTGGCCCAGCACACTGACGGGAAAGGCCCATCATGATGTAGGAGGCACCATCCAACAGGACTGCAGCCCAAAGGGAGCTGCTAGGAAAGAAGGAAGTAGACTTAGGTTTTTGTTTTTGTTTTTTAACTGCATTGTCTTGATCTGGTGCTTCTTTTGGTATTGCAATTCACTTTCAAAAGTTACTCTCCAGGAAGCTTCCAGGCCTTTGGTCTCAGACTGGTGCCGAATCCTTGATCCCTTTTTGTTCTACAGTTCCCAGCTTCTTGGATTGAGCAGCTTCTGGGTCTTCTGGTTCTCCAGGGTGCAGACAGACATTCTGGACTATCCTGCCTCTGATCCTGCAGGTCTACAGGAGTATATACATATATATTTCCCCTGCATAATGGTATATTGAGGGGAAGAGAGAGAGAGGGAGAGAGAGAGAGACAGATTGGTTGATTCTGTTCCTCTATAACCCTAACAATTCACTGATGTCCACATTTCAAACATATACATGCACGAGAACTGGCAATTTTACTTTGGTGTATCCAAACAGTGAAATATTATTCAGCACTAACAATAGATGAGATAGCAATCCATGAAAAAGACTTGAAGAACTCTTACATGCACAACAATGTGAAAGTGAGTCTGTAGATTATATATTGTATGATTGCAACCATATGACATTGTGCCAGAAGTAAAATTTGAAAGATTAGTGGCTGCCAGCCATTAGCAAGGTGTACAGGACGCGGTGGTAAGCATTAGGACTCTTAGAACAGTGAAGCTATTCTATATGTTATCACACAGTTGTCCAAACCCGTAGACTGTTTAAAACCAAGCATGAGCCCTAAAGTAAGACACTGTAAACTATGGACTTTGTGCGAAACTTGTGTCTGACTGCAGGCTCACGCTGATTATGAGAAATGTATTACTGAGATAAGGGCAACAGTGTTGCTAATGGGATATATTGTGAGAAGGGAGAGACAAAGTGTGTATGGGAATACGTATTCTGCTCTTTCTGCTTAATTTCGATGTGTAACATAAAATTTCTCTGAAATTTTCTCTAAAAATCTATTACAGATTATTGTATATTTTTTGTTTTTAAACTTTTCTCGTATTTTAACAAATTTTTAATATATGCAACCTCAACGTGAGCCTTGGCTCAAAAAATCAGAAAGTACAGTAAAAGCAACTAGTAGGTTGATAGTTTCTTCAATAGTGGATGAAGAATCCTAGTTCAAGTACAGGGGTGCTCCTTAGAAGCTGCATAAAAACACTAAAAGGGGGAAATCCATAGAGCCATTTGAACTCTGAATTGTGATATGTTAACTAGACTGGCCTAAGAAGTGCCTAGCAGAGATTAAAGCACAGATCACCAGGTCTCACTGGGTAACTGGCATGTCCATCAGCAGATTGAAGCGGGAAGACCAGCATTGGCTGCAGATGGCTCCACCCAACAGGCCAGTAGCCTGGATGGAGTAAGAAAGGGGACAAAGAGCTCCCGTCTTCACCAGCGGGTGTGTCCTTCCTGGCTGTTACCATTGCGTATTGGTCTCCAGTTTCTTCAGCCTTCCAACACAGACTCCTGCGGGCAGTTCTGGGAACTTCGACAATGGGCTGGTGCTGTGCCCTTGAGTCCTTTTGTTCCACAGTTTGCATCTTCTTGGCTTGAAGAGCTATGAATCTTCTGGCTCTTCAGACATTAAGGGATACAAGACTGTAGCTAAGTACAAGTAATCAATTCAGTTATTAGTCTAAAAATTGATGAAAACTTTTCTGATATGAGAGAAATTCTTAACAGTGAACACTACAAGTGCAAATCCGTATGTCGTTAAATCCTTTTACAAAATTTGTCCAAAAATTTAATTTTGAATAATTTCTTTACTGGTCCTACAAAGTTAATAAATTTAAATGTATCTACAACACGGGACTGCCCATGAAATATTGTTTCACTCATTCAAATAAGAGTAGGATATTGTTCTCTGATTCACAAGCCATTGCAAGTAATTTCAAAAGGGTGATAATAAATGAAATAAATCAATTAATGTTACTTATACATGCTTATATTATTTCCAGACTTGTCCATGATCATATAATATCAATATACTATCATATCCTTAACATTTTATAGCCTTTACTATTCTAGATTCTTGCCTGTGTGATGTCATTTGAAATCAGGAAGATAAAATCTAAGAGGCAAGGGTGTTATAAAAGTGTGTTATCGGGGTTTGGGGATTTAGCTCAGTGGTAGAGTGCTTGCCTAGCAAGTACAAGGCCCTGAGCTTGGTCCCCAGCATCAAAAACCAACCAACAAACAAAAAAGTGTATTATCATCACTACTGTATTAATCCTCTTACTTGTGAAGGAGTTACTGTGCTCAATACTGTGGTCAGTTCCAATAAGAATGAAAGAAAAAAAAAAAAAAACAACCTACAAAACCATTCAGATCTGCAAGGAAAGAACAAAGGTAATATTTTCAGTGTGCTAATGCTGTGCTAGCACCAGCTATTGGTTTTAAATGTGCTATCCTGTTTAATATCATAAAACTTAAATTTAAAAGATAACCAGGTACTATTGAAGGAGAAAAAGTTGAAACAGTCAAAAAAATACAAATACAATAAAAAGTATCACTCTAAGTAAAACAGAAAAAATCAGGGGTATTTGGAAGAAATATGTGGGAACTTGGAGAAACTGAGCCTCCAAGACTTCCTACTCTGGTCACACTGGAGAAACAGACTACCTGAGATAATCACTTCTATTGTACACTAGATGTCACCAAAAATATCAAAAGTATTTCTGCTTCTTTACCTTAAACTTTCTGCAGACTTAGTCTCAAGCAATGGCTAAATTCAGTAATTTTTATATCGTATGTCCTTAGCCCTGGTGTCAGAGCTCAGGATGCATCAGTACTGGTCTTTTCTATACACAAGCAATAGTCCTCTGCTTTTTGTTTTCATTTTTGAAAAAGCAATAAAAATCTAAGGATTTCATTCTTATTTTTAAATTGTATTTCAATCAAGATATTTTAGGCCACTACCTTATGTTCGTTTGTAGAAGAGTATTAATCTCTCATGAAAATAGTAGATAACTAAAATTACACACCTAATGAAATTAGCAAAGAGCCCGGGGCACAGAGAATTGCACTGAGAAACAAGTACTTCACAAGTGAGCGGAGAGCTTCCAAACCTGCTCACACATGGTCTGGGTGCAGAAAGATGAAGAGCCCGTCATGTCACACAGAGAGAATTTTCCGGGACAGAATAAACCTGCTGACTTTGACGAAAGCATACAAACTGGTGAAATATACTGGAAAAAGAGCTGCAAGTGCTACAGTACATTTCAAAGCACAGCATTTCTCCCTGTGCATTTACTCTCATTTAGTTGGGAATAAGTGGCAATGAGAATAGAGTTAGAGATTTACATAGCCCTGCATATCTGTAGTGCTTAGATTTCGAGCTCTGCCACAAGTGAATCTAAAGGTGAACTAAAATAATCTGAAACATGGTGTTCAATTTATGTCCAGCTCAGAATGATAAGGTCAACTAATAGAGGTATTTGTGTTGCAGGTTGGACAAATCACAGATAAATTAAATCTAATAAAAGCCTTGCCCCGGTTTCATCACAACTTCACTAAAAAAATCTCAATTTTGAGTATCTCACCTTAAACATCCTTTGGAATAAACAAAGCGAAACAAACAAACAAACGATTTATATCTAACCAGGTGTAGTGGCATATACCTGTAATCTCAGCACTCTGGGAGGCTGAAGCAGGAAGATCAAAGTTTGATCACTATTTAGGGACTTAGTAAGACCCTCTCTCCAAATAAAAAATAGAAAAGGGCTAAGTGTATAGTTAAGTATGAAGGCCCCTGGGTTTAATCCCCAGTACCAGACAAAAAAAATTTACATATATGTTGTCAAAATATAAATTTTATGGGTATGTGCTATGTGTTTAATTCTAATTTTTTTCAATTATCTAATTCTGTGCTATGGGAAATATTTGATACACACATGTCTGTTATTAATAGAATAATTCCACATCAATTTTGAATGTGAAAAAAGCATTCAGTTTTGGAAGTAGTTCTGCATTTTATCCTTAAAAGCCTACTTACAAGCTTACAGGGACCACTATAAAGATAAACTGATTCTGGAAAATAAAGTGCTGTTATAAGTACAAAATTATTGCTTTACAGATCTGACACTAGAAAATAGTAACGAGATGAAGATCTTATTACTAGTCAAACAGAAAATTTAGTGGCATACAAAGTACGTAACAGCTCTACTTACATCTTTATTATGTTATGAAATGGATGTCTTTCACATGTTTACAGTCAGCCCAACTTTGCTTATGTAAGCTTAGATTGGACAGTAGGAAATTGCAAATTCATATTTGAATCAGGTTATCAATTGTTATATAGCCAACCCAGATGCTTTGTTAACAAAATTTCATGTGAAGGGCTGGATTATTCACATCGGTCCCAGCTTAGGTGTCAACACTGATCAAATTGATGGGGCAACTGATAAATCACCACTGCATTTTTAGCTCCAAAGTCACAACCCAGTGCTGCGTATTTCAAAGCACTGAGACTATTTCTAACCTGAGCAGCACTCAGAGTCAGAGAGACTTAGTGCTATCCCAGGGAGTGACCTGCATGCTGTGAAGTGTGCAATTAATAACAATTCCCTTCAGTTGGAGATGAAAATGTTGAATACTTTTTTTGTATTCCTCTGCAAATACTCTTTTTTGCACCCAAAACTTTATCTCTGCACAGTATTCTGAGCCAAACAAATAAACAATTCAGAAAGCAAAGAAAGTCATTTTAATTAAAACAAGTCGATGGCTTTTGTTTGATTTTACTTTTTGAAAAATCCAAGTTTAACAATAAACTTTAACATCCAGATTGTCTCGTATGTGACATTTGCTTTTATAAACCATGCAGTTATCAAGAGCTAATCCTGCAGAGAAACTAATCAAGGAAGGTGTTACACAAATGCAAAACATATGATTAAAGAAGGGGAAGGCAAATCTCATACAAAGAATGGAATATTATAATGAAATTGCCACTGAATGGAGATGTGAAGACTTCAAGCTCAGTTTAATTAGGCTACTAAGTGGAATCCCCTAAGACCAACAAGAATTGAACAGCTAATAATCAGTTTGTTCTTTACTGATTACCAGTTAATCATGTCCCAAATACAACCCTGGTTCCCTCTCTAATTATGAATACATTTTAAGGCCTCTCCTTTAATCTCTGCACATTTTATGGGTGCACAAATCTTAATCAGCTAACTGTAAGAGTGCCTACAACCAGTGAGTGTCTTGACAGGCCTTCCTACTGTTTAGGAAGTAAATATTTGCATCCTTTTGTGCACCAGTAGTAAACATTAGCTGATCTCGTGAGGAGGGAAAAAAAAAAGAAAGGAGCAGAAGAGGCAAATACATATCAACACAGGGTTGATCTTTTCTAAATAGAGATTATTTCCCATTATAAAATGCTTGTTTTGTAGCAATTCGAATCATCTCAGATACACATATATATATACATGCACAATCAGAGTCATAATGGGAAACATTTTCCCGTATTGCCCTAACGAAATGAGAATCAGTGTTAAAATTTCCACTATTTTCTTTTATATTTAGGAGGGAGATGTATTTCATATATAGGAGGGAGATATATGCTTGTCACATGTGTGTTTACTCTTCGATAAATAATATCACACTCTACTTAAAATTTATCAATATAGGCCTTTTCAAGATATGCTAAAGTATTGAATATTTGTATACTTTGCTTTAAAGTGGATATAACATTTAATAGCTAATAATATTTAATTTGTCTCTGTAGTATTATTAATAACTGATATACGTTTATGATTCAAAGCTCATTTTATATTTACAAGCATTTCTTGCAAGTATTTTCAGAAGAAATAGATGTGACACTTTTTGTTTCTGTTTGGGTGCTGGGAATTGAACTCAGGGCCTTGCACTTGCTAGGTAAGCAATCTACTACTGAGCTAAATCCCCAACTCAGATGTGACACTTTTTAAAAATTCTTTCCTAACACTTACGTTCAAAGAAGCATTTTAGATATCTGAGCCCAAGTCTTTTGTGTGGTTATAACAATTTCCTTCTGTAGAACCATAGTGTTATTTTCTCCAATTTTTAAAAATTTTATTTACCTTCTTTTGGTAATATTTCATTTCTCTAGTTTCTTCTTTTTTCTTATTTGATATAGGATTTATTAACAAACAAACTTACATTTAGCCTTTTATTTTCCTTAGTTTCTATAAACACGGTTTTCTTTTCTTAAACCTGAGAAGTATTAGTGGGTACATTTATTTCCATCTATAGATCAAACACTTTATTTCACACTGCAAGAAAGGAAAGTTACTCAAAGATGTTGCTGAAAAAAAATGTTCCTTTAGCATAAAATATAGTCATTGTAGTTATAATTCAATCCTACAATGAAAGCCTGAGTCTAAAATAAATCAATTTCATGATTCAGAAGTTGTCATTGACAAAATTGTTTTGAAGCATGTCAGAATTAAACTAAAAATAGAATTATTGTTTTTGGAAATAAATGTATTCAAAGCATGATACAAACACGTGCTGTCTTTCACATATGTACAGACAAGCAATAGGGTACAGTGCCTTGTTGGATATTGCCGAAATGAGTGAAACTATGTTTCCTATGACCATTCTGAACTCGAGACCTACAGCCTCTTGGAAGTATCGTAGCTCCAGTATTGTACTCAGCTTCTCACTGGTGATAAAATCCCATGTGAGTACTCATTCACAAATTTAACCTTTATTACTATCCCTGCAGCTAATAAATATTTGCAAAATTATTGTCAATATTTTTATTCATAGCAACAAGTTGATTTTTAATTTTTATCTTGAATTGACACATTTCTTAATAGATTTTTTAGTAGAAATTTCTTACTAGAATCCCAATTACGTACCAAGAATCCTACAGGTACTTCCTATTACAGTCATCATATTTTTCACATGAGGAAACTGAGGCTCAGCAAGGTTAAATAACTTGGCTACCTAATCCAGTTAGCAAACAGGAGAGAAATGTTTTAAACACCGATTTGTGAGTCCAAAGGTTATACTAACTTTAATTCATTTCATGACCTACCCTCTCAGTCAGGGTGCTCCACAGTATATTTGTACAGGAAGCTATCAGGCACGAAGTAGTGAAAGGGAAGGTTGGGAGAGTGAGTACTAGAAGGAGATGGGAGCAAATTGTTTGAGACGGTTGGCTAAATGCAGACTTGGTTGCAACAACCTTTAAACACTGTTATTGATTTGCTATCCCTGTAATACTAAAAAAATATGATTCGCAGTTTCCTTAACTTTAGAATAGAGATTATGATAAGTGGCTAACAGAATTGTCATGAGATAATGGATATAAACTGTTTAGTCCAGTGCTTAGCATGTAGAAAATCAACCATAGATATTATCAACGCCATCATCATTTTCATCTTTTTATAGTCCTTACTGAATCTGCAATTAAAGCGTTTCTAAATCTTATACAAGAAAGCATTATAGAAATGCATATAATTTGCTAGAAAAGTAAATCTCAGTCTTGCACCAACTAAGGCTAAATGCTAGCAGGCCCAAGGCCACACTGGAATGAATTAGAGGAATACTGCAGCCCAAACCTGCTGAAACAACATTTGATGATGCTACCCGGGGAAGGTGTGAACTTTAAAAGCACAATCCGATTTTGCTGGCAATTGAGGTTTGAGTAAGTAGATTATGTTGTATAGGATTTTAATTCTCATTCCCTAATATATTTGGAAAAATCACTTGCTTATTCTTTTAGAATTATTTTTCCTGGGTCTTCTTAGAATAGCTTTATTGAGGTGTTACCTATGTACCAAAATACTATATACATCTAATAGATCCAATTCGATACATTTGGGCATATTTATCCAACAGAAGTATCACACCACAACTAAGGTAATAAACATATCTGTCACCTTCAAAAGCATTCCTGTATACTTTTGCACATATGTGCTTGCTTTTATAGTAAGAAAGGTTAATGAGAGCTTGGTGCTTCTAGCAAATATTTAATGCACAATAATATGCCAAGTGTAGGTGTTGTGTTGTATAGCAGATCTCTAAAACTTAGCTTGCATATGAGGAATTCTATGCTCACTGAGCAACAATTCATTTCCCCCTACAGCTTTAGTAACCATCATTCTATTCATTGTTTCCATAAATCTATTTTAATATTTCATATAATTGGAATAACGTAATGTTATCATTTTTGCGAATGATATGTCATTTAATACAGTGTCTTCCAGTTCCTCTCAGTTGTCACAAATGGTGGGATTTCTTTCTTTTTAAGCTTGTAATAATGTTTTCTTCTGTTTATATATCATTTTTCCATTTATATCAATTGACATTTGGGTTGATTCCGTATTTTGGCTACTGTGAATATAACTTCAATGAATATCGGAGTGTCTGCATCTCATTGAGATACTAATTTCAATTCTTTCAGGTATGTACTAAAAATAGTATTTCTGAATAATATGTTAGTCCATTTTTAATCTGAGTACCTTGATATTGTTTTCCATACAGTTGCACCAATATTCTTTCCAACGAAAATGTGAAGTACTTTATTTTCTCCGTTTCCTTGCCAGGACACGTTCCTTTTGTTTCTTTAATGCAGTTATATATTACTACCCAAAGTTTAACTTTCTGTTGTTTCAGTTACTTGGAGTTAAACACATTCTGAAAAATAGTAAGTGAAACAATTCAGAAATTTTCAAAAATTCATAAGTTTGAATCACACATCATTCTGAATAGCACGACGCCATCCGTACTGTCCTGTTCGGTCCCACCTGGTAGCTGAGTCGCCCTTCTGCCCACCACTGGCCGTTAGCAGCCGTTCAGTTATCAGGCCAGCTACGACGCTACTGCTCCGCTGCTGTTCAGATAACCGCGTTTTTCCTAGTAATGGCCCCAAAGTGCAAGAGTAGTAGGTGCTAGCAACGTGGCTATGCCAAAGAGACTTGTTTGTAGGGCTTCCTTTAAGTGAAACGATGAAAGTTCCTAATAAGAAAAAAATACTGTACCCTGCAATTGTTAAGATTTATGATAATAATGAGTAGTCATGAAATTGTGAAGGGAAAATAAATAAATGCTAGTTTTGCAATCATATTTTAAAAATGTAACAGCCACAATATATGATAAGTGCTCATTAAGGTGGAAAAGGCATTATATTACAGATCCCTGCCAAAGAATTAACACTGGGTCTTGAGCTAAAACAGATGTCAAATGTTAAATATACACGGAAGATAATTTCAGGACAAAATTAATATTTCAGCTGAGTGTCTTAATCTACCTAGACTGCTGTAATAAAATACCATAAATTAATGGCTTATAAACAACAGAAATTTATTTCTCATGGTTCTGTGTCTGGTGAAGTTTGTGTCCTACTTCAGAGACCACAATTTTTCACGGTGTCCTCACATACTGGAAGGGGAGCTGTGGTCTCTTCAGCACTTTAAAAAGGCAATGTTCCTAGTTACGGTATCTATACCCTCACAAGGGACTCACTTTGCCCAAGCTCTATGTCCTAACACCATCACTCTTGGGTTTTTGGTTTCAATACACAAATTGTGGCACACTGAAACTGTAGCATGACTTGTTAAGTTTTCCTTTATAAAATAAGCAGAGAAATTGTTGTCCTAGAGGAGAGAGTAACATATTCATTCTGTGAAGGATAATATAGTAAATAATTTTGGCTCAGTGTGCCATAAAGTCTGTCCTATGGCCTTAACCCTACTACTGTATGAAGAAAGCAGATGCAATGAGTAAATGGATGTGGCTGTGTTCTAATAAAATTTTAATTATAAACCAAGTGAGAGACCAGATTTGGTATATAGGCTACAGTTTGCTGACCCCCTAGTCTAGAGTATATTCACATATAAATTGAGACTTACAACGTCCACATAATAACAATAATATTGCAAAAGCTTTGAATATTTAAGTGAATTCAGTGAAGAACCCTCTTAGAAAATGGAATTATCTAGTAACCTGAAATTGATCTTATCATGGGTGTTAAATTAAATAATTGGTTTATATGCATTCATTATTTTGGAAGTAAATTTCCTGTATAGATCATACAATTTGTTTAAAATAATAATGAAAATGGGAATGACAATACAAACTCTACCAAGGGATTGTAGCTCCCAAAAGAAGTTGTGAACTTTCAGGTGCTTATTGAAAGCACATAATTGCCTTCCTCATTCTTAAAGACTACAGATTGAATTAATTATAGTAAAAACACGGATATAATTTCCTTTTTTATTTTTATCAGATCTTATTCATACTTACCAAGAGTGGGACAAAAACTAATAACTCCCCCTACAGCCCTTTCCTTAGACACAGAAGAATGCCTTTGTTTTCTCAGTAGGACCAACTAGATTGCAAATGGGTTATTTTTAACTTTGTACAGGTAATGTTCAAAAAACTTTTTGTCCTCTCTCATCTACTAGAAAAGACAAATATAGCCCCTCCTTTTTGCTCCCATTCCTCCTTCTTGCTTCAACAATTGCACATTTCAATTCTAGAGGAGAAAATTAATTCCCACTCCTTGGAAGGAGATTCTTATGTCCGAGGCAATATATCCTCACCCAGGAAACATGTCCGGTCTCGGAAAAGCCTATAATCAAGTTGAGAGGAACAGATACCAGGCCACAGATGACACCCTTAAGGAGATACAGTCTTCTTTGACTTCCTCTCCATATGGTTCTGGAAATCAGTAGTGGTCCACAACAAAATTGTATAATAAATAAAGATATGATCAGAGCTCCTAAACCCTAATTTCTTTGTTCTTTCTACATAATCCAAGAAATTTAACATTTCATTCTCTGCCTTGTCATTTAAACTCATTCATATAAAGGGGTTTTGCAAATATTTGTAGTAAAATGTAGAATGTTCTACTTATTAGTTGTGTAACCTTGAGATGAATTTGTATTCTGCTGCAATTGTGTGGATGATTCCTGTTTCTGTGTGTCTCTGAGTTTTTGTGTGTTTCTGCCCCTTCTCTCCCGCCTTCTTCCCTCCTACCCCTTCCTTTCTCTCCTCTCTTCTACTCTCCCCTCCCCTCTCTTCTTCCTCACGTCATATGTAGAGTGGTTTCTCATACCCACCTTGATTTGGCCTACTACTCCTACCTAATAAATACCTAGCAAGGATAACATGAGAATAGATAGAAGGAGGACAGCATAAAGGCATTCCACTGAGCGGCACTCGGGAGATGTCATTACCCCTGCTTTAACCATAGACCTTCTTCCCATGATTCCTCTGGAAGAGTTAAACCATTTATCCCATACAGCATTTAAATGACTTAGTAATGTCTCTATTATAACATTTAAGACAGTTTTAAAATTAATCTACTTACACATTTGAATTCCCATTAAAATATGAGCTCCTTCAGGGGAGGAATTTTATGTTTCTTTATGTGTACAACATGTAGCACAGTATGTGGCTCATAATATGCAATCAGCAAATAAGAGGTGAAGAGTGTATGTGTGGAAGGTGGAGAGGGAAGGGGTGGCAGTTTTAATCCTCTTTTAAATGAAAAAGGAATAGGCAAATTAGACTGAAAATGTAGAAATCAGTTAATGAATAATTTCTGAGAGACTAATATTTAGATACATTTTAATCTTTGTACCAAGAGGAGGTGGAAATTTTTTTGTGTTTCCTATTCTAAAACTTAAATATGCCTTTTTCAAATAGCTGTAGTATGCAATTATGCTTATATAAAGATAATTTTTATTTCATGTAGTCAAATAAAATTTTGGAGTGGGAGGAAGGCAAAAACAGGACTTTTTAAAGTCTCTCCTAAAGCAAGCTAGAGATTGGACCTTCCTTTGAACTCATTGATCAATTCTGAAGTACCCCGAGTAAGACAGAGAATACAAAACCGTGTGATTAAGAGTTACCTGGTTATCTATTTTGCTTAAGTGCCCTTTTTCATAAATGGCTCAACTCATTCTTTCAGCAAAGAGTGAATGGGTTTTTTCAAGAGCTTAGTAGAATGTCTTTGTGTACGTATGCATGTGTGCATGTGTGTACATGGTCACAGGCAATCAGAGAGACAGATTTGGGAAGTTTTATGGTGGAAGTAAAGGGAGAAACCAAAAAAAAAAGAAATGACATAGGCAAGATGGCAACATAGGAAGCATCTGACTTTCTCTCTCCCCACTTACAAACCCAGTACGGGAATACACACAGATAAATTCCCTCTAAGAGACATTTAGAAACTACTCAAGATACTCCTACATACGCCACCACCAAAAATACCTATATATTCAAGTAGAAAAGTCTGAGACTCACTTTTGCTCTGAAACAAACCTTCTGCATACAGTCCTAGAACTGGGAGGGAGTCCCCAATATTCACCATCTCCCTGAGGAGAAGAATTTGGATCATACATCTAACATCTTCAGTTTTTTAACTCTCACCTAAGGAACCGGCTCCTAAATCACCTAAGAGATCAGCAGTTGTGAGTCTTTGGAGGAAAGAGAAGAAAGAAGCAGCTTTAACTGTACAGAGTGGCGTTATTTGCTGTGATCACCCTCAGCTGAGTGAAACAATAATAATGAACAGCTCAGAGTTTTTCCTGGGAGAAATCTGTGCATTTCCCTGGTTCTACTCAAGGGCTGAAACTCTAACTAGACTTCATCTAGGAGCTCTACGTGAGAGTGAGTTGGTAAGACTGCAGAAGTCTGAGCAGGAGTGTGGACACATCATGTACCTCCCCCAGCTTACTCAGACAATAGGTCTCTAGCTTCTCCTAGAAGGACTTAAATTATACATTGTGCACTCTACTTTTTAAGGCCTTCACAAGACTGGCTCTTAAATCACCTAGTTGTGCTAAGTGTCAAATTGTCCAGAACCACAAAGAATAAAGAGGTGGCTTAAACATCTGTGGGGCGCTATCAGTGATTACTTCTAGCTCAGCACAGAGCGCACAGGCAAATCACCCAGCTGGAGTTTCTAACTCAGAGGAGTTTGGCCGCATAGCTAGCCCATCTTTCCCAGATGCATTTAATTAGCATACATCTGGAAGCTAGCAGGGTAGTCAATTAGTGATCCTCTGGGATTCTGAATGATGTATGGGTATTTTTACAGTTACCTCCAAGCCAGTTTGCTCTAGAGATAGAATCAAGCTTTCAGATCACCCACTTTTCTCCACTGCTACAGGGACCTGCCATTCTCCAGGATGACGGAGGTAAAATTGCGTACAGTCTGAATGAGACTATAGACATTTTCCTCACAGATCTGTGTACTGCTTAGTAAGGAGTGAATAGGAAAGAAATATGAGCTTCCAATTTATTCCTTAGGAGAAAATTAACTGGGCTGCACATACAGCACCCCAGCTTCTCCAGCTACTTGTCAAGGGCTGGGCTTCTATCTTGTCTCTCTTGAGACTCTATCAGGACATGGACCATCTTCATGTTTTGGGAATCACTAAAACCCAGATGGTAGTTTAGATAAGCACAGACATTTGAGAGACCCTCAGAACCTCTTGCTGAACTGATTGGTGAGGGTCAATTCTTATATGAGACCAGAATTACAAGACTAGAAGTTTCTGTTTCATCTGATGTGCCAGAAACAATTCAGAGAATCAAATAATATAGAAGATGATGTTTCCTGAAAAAAATGAGATAAATCTGACCATCAAATGATTTACCTGACAGATAATTCAAAGTGAGAGTCATAAAGATGGTGAAAGTAGTAATGAATGAACAAAATGAGAATTTCAACAGACAGAAAATATTTAAAACACCAAACAGAAATCATAGAGCTGAAGAATACAATAAACTACATTGAAGATATCAAAGAGAGAGGTCCAACAACGACTAGATCAACCAAAAGAAAGTATCAGTGAACTTGAAAATAGATCACTGGAAATCATATGATTAGAGAAGATCAGAATAAAAGAGGAAAAGTAAAACATTTAAAAGAATGGAGATAGTTTTAAGGACATACAGAGCATTAAGTAGATCAATATATGCATTACAGAAGTTTGATAAAGACAAGGTGAGAGAGAAGGTGGCAGAAAACTTAATAATGGCTAAAAATGGACATTCCTGCTCTCTACAGGGTCTCTGCTGACATTGCTAGAGTGGTGATGAAGATTTCCTTTCTATCTAGTAAGAATGACATTCTCGGCTTCTTACTAAGCCTTTCCTGTTACCATCCCAGGGGTATCATATGGGATTGGGCCATGATGTTATTATTGCCTGAAAGTCTAGTGCCCATTTGCTAACACGAGTGCGGTAAGGCAACAGCTTTTCTGTGCATTAGGCTGGAGTACAGTAGTCACTGTCTAAAGTTTTACACATTGCCTGGCTTCCTCTCCTGCCTTTGACCGGACAGGAGGTTTTTTGCATTGAAACATTCTTTCTCTGTGTCTACTGGACTTTCTGAGCTGTTGACTTTTTGGAGTTCAAATGTGAGACACACAAAAGCCCAGGCAGTTTACTTCCATGTCACTCGTCGTGTCTGAATGTCCTCTGCTGTGTGCCTTTTCATCTGTCAAAGTTTTATTATATTTGGTCTTTGTATTATTAATTCCCAGAGATTTTAACTGCATTTAATGGAAGTAATAGATAAAAGGATGTCTATACCATCTTCCTGAAATACGAGTTCTGTGGATCTTCTGACGTTCTTGAAACTGTGTGTTTCTAATCACAGCAAATTAGTAATCATTTGGCTGATATTTTATTCTTCCCAGTACACCGGAAAGGAGGCAGATCTGTAGCCCACTTAAAATGATCTTGAGTTTTGAATATAAATTCATATTTTCAAAAGATAATGGTGTCTCCATGACAGCTACTAAAATATATTTGCTGATTTTATTTTGTACAATAACTATGGAAACATCTTACAATCAAGGTAAAGAATTAGGGACTGTGCAAGGTGTTATGGTGAGCTCTAAAGTGGAATGAAATACTGTTTTTTTGTTTTTATTAAGAGGTGATTGCAATACATGATTTCACTCATCAAGGGCAATTGGTACAAGTGCATAACACGCCTTAATTCTTTTTTGTTTTTTCCTTCCCATTAGACACAAACATGTCCTCAAGGCTCCGTGTACCCATCTCAGGTCCCAAACAGAAGAAATATAACTAAAACCACATCAACTAAAGGTCATAATCAAATGAGAAAAGCACTCTTAAAGAAATAATCTTAGAAATCAACTATAAATGGTATATTACATTCAAGAGAGAAATGATAAGGCACACAATATACTTCTTTTAAGAAGCCATTCAAGGTAATATAAAGGTATCAAATTATCAAGAAAATAGAAAGGACAATAGGAAGCCCTGGATGCATGCCTGTTATTCCCAGCACTTTGGGAGTCTGAGACAGGAAGAGTGAGTACAAGGCTGAGCCCAGAGAGAGGAAATTTAGCAACATAGCATGGCTCAATCTCAAAAAAAAAAAAAAAAAAAAATCAGGTGGGGACGTAGCTCAATGTGAAGGTCCTGGGTTCAATTTCCAGGAAAGAAAAACAAAACAAAAGCAAGCAAGCAAACAAAAATCCTATAAAAACCTAAAAGAAAATCTTCATCAATGCAACATTCTCTACCTTATAAAAATACCTTTTGAAAACACAAGTAAAATTCAAATTGTTTAAAACTTGGAGATAATTCTTTGTCAACATATTGTATTACAAGAAATATAAAAGAAAGTTATTTTAAGTAAAAAAGAAAATCTGATGGAAATTTTGAATATTTGCAAAATGTAATCCAGAAGTCTGTAAAACAAATGATATAAAACAACATAAGAAAGAGGGTTTTATTCTGGAAAGGTAGGATTGTTTTTGAAAATTAGTGAATATAATTGTTATTGTCAGGGGTGGGGATTTAGCTCAGTAGTTAGAGCTCTTGCCTAGCAAGCTCAAGGCCCTGAGTTCGATCCCCGGCACAAAAAAAAATTATTATTGTCAATACTCAAATAAAGACAAGTCATTTGACAATATTAATAAATATTAATAATTAATTAATATTAATCAATAATTAATTATTAATAATTATCACCTAGATAATTCAACATACATTCTAATTAAAGAGATTAGAATGGAAAAGGCCAAACTGTTTTTATTTATTTTACAAGAAAAAACATCTTTAAAAATTGACAAAAAAATTATGTGAACTAATAAAGTATAACGGTCATGTGTTATATGGTCAATATCCACAATTCAGCTGTAATTTTATAGGCTAGAAATCAATAATTAAAAATGTAAGTAAAAATTCAATACTTTCAATAGAATCAAACGATTACAATGTTTAAGAATAAATTGAACAAGAAATGTACAACAAATTCACAAGGAAAACTACAAAACATAGAAGAAAATAAATAAGGACCAATTAAATGGAGATAAATATGATTGTTCAGGGTATAAGACTCAATATTGTTAGGATGATAATTCTCTCAAATTGATCTATAAATTAGACAAAAATCCTAAAAATATCTTGGTAAAATTTAGTAGAAATCAACAGGCTAACTATAAAATATAAAGGTCGACAATAGAAATAACAATTTTAAAAAGTGGAAATAAGTTGGAACACATAAATTTACTCATTTCAAAAATTAATGTGAAAGATCTATCGCCTCATTTCCTATTATCTTTAATTTGCTCATTATATTTTGGGTTTCTCATTTAAGAGAAATCATGTGATATTTAATCTGTGTGTTTGATTTATTTCACTTAATATTAAAGAGGATCAAGAGTTGGAAGGAGGGGAAAGGAGAGGCCAGGAATCGGACAAAGTATTGAGATGTGTTGTCTGCACGTACCAGGCCCCATGAGGAATGTGATCGTTATGTATTGCAAACACGTACCATAATAAAAACTAAATATTGAAAAGTGATTAATATAATGCTGTTGTAAAACAGTAATTTGCATAAGAATTGACACATAGATCAATATACCAAAATAGAGACTTCACAAATCGATGCATATGTTTAGCCAATAATTTTTCAACAAATACGCTGTAGTGCTTGAGTAGGGAATGGATTGGCCTTTTAGAAAGTTGTCATCAAACAATCAGGTATGTATATGTAAAAGAAGGTGTCTCAACTTTTACCACATACCATGGGGTGGACTTATTTTTGTGGTCAGCTTGAGCAGGAGCGCCCAGCTGGACTGAGTTCATGTGGTTCTGGGCATAGAGGATCCACCTGAGGATTGTTCCTGACACAACATAAAGGAGAATGGGAGCAGAAGATAGCGGCCAGCTGTTTCCAGGAGAAGCTCTGCTGGCTGGTTCTCCTGAAGGGAACTCGGCTGTTGTGCCTCAGGCGGAGCTCGGGGCCTTGCTGTCATCAGGGATGGCTGCTGTTCACTTCAGGGGAGCTCTGGTCTTCATCTCCGCTGTGAGTACCGTAAACTACTGGCTCCAGTATAGATTTCTTCAGCCTTTTAGTGCAGACACAGATGTACGTAGGCCATCACTGTGGTCTCCCAGCCCTCAACTGCATCTTTTGGGTCTCAAGTACATAGACAGATGTTCTGCTCTCTTCCTGCATTCGGCTTGTGTGTGTGAATACTGTAATTTGTAAATTTCCTGTATTGAATCTGCTGTCTTGCAAACCATTGACTCTAGAAAAGTAACTAATGCACACCATATAAAACCTTAAATTAAGATAGATAAAGAAATATAAGAGCTAAATTTGAACATGAAAATGTTTATTGGACTTTTATTTATAAAATCAATTGGTGAGTAAACTCATTTTTTTCATCTCTACAGTGAATACCATTCAGCAATAAAAGAGAATTATCTAACTGAAAGACACTGGGTAGAAAAAAACCACATTCTCTATGATTAAAATTATACAAAATTCTAGAAAATACTTTAGTACCTAAAAGCAAATCACTTGTTGTCAGTTGTAGGGAGAATGGAGAAGAGATTTACTGCAATGGAACTTGAGAGAACTTTTTTGTAGTAATAAAATTATTCTACCTTTATATATTAATGACATAATATGTATATGAAATTGCTGAAATTTAATTCAGATAATACACGCGGTATATAAATTATAAAATGTTAAATCAGACACAGAAATTGAAACATTCTATGGTTTCTCTTCTACTAGAAACCCAAAATGCCAATGAAAGGCAAAATAAAAGATAATAAGAAGTAGGAAGGGAGATAGATTTTTTTTTTTTTTTGCAAATGGGAGGGAACCAAGAGACTGAAGAAGGTGGAAGGAAGGGGTGGTAGGCAAATGAAAAAGAATTAAGATGGTATGTACATATACTAACTGCTCATGAGAAATGTAATCAGTATTCACTGCAAACATGTACTAATAAAAAATTAAAATTGAAAAAATATTATTTTATAAAGGTAATGTCTAAAAAGTATTTGAGTATAATTAGATTTCTAAGCAAGGGATGAACATTATAGGTGCTCAAAAACCTTAGCCAAATTCTGTATAGAATGACTTTTTGAAAAAGGCCAATCTGAGAAATATGAAGTTATACCTAATTTTGGTGTAATTGGTTTTTCTTCCTAACTAATGACATTAAGCAGCATATCAGCTGTTTAATAGCCATTTTCATGTTCTTGTTTTAAAGTTTCCTTTAAGGTTTTTGCTTATTTCATCATAGATGTGTTTAGTCTTTTCATATTAATTTTTAGGAATCATATTCTAGATAATGCTTCTCATCAAATATGTGTATTTAATATATGGTTTTTGATTTATTATATTTAACATACCTTTAGATAGAGAATTCTGCATTTAATATAATAAAATTGACATTTATTTTCATATTAACTTTATTTTTGCTTTCTCTAAGATAGTCTGTTTTAAAAATCAATTTTTCAAAATATGTATAGATTTCATGTTTAAATTTGATGTTTAAATTAAATTGGAACTGTAGCTTGAAATGAGTTAGGGATATAAATTTCTTCCTGCGAATAACCAATTGTATGACAATTTTTATTTATTTATTTTTTTGTGTGCTGGGGATTGAACTCAGGCCCTTGTGCTTGCAAGGCAAGCACTGTAACCACTGAGCTAAATCCCCAACCCAGGAAAAATTTATAGAAAAGAAATTCTTCCCCCTCTTTATGTGCCACGTCTGTCATGCCATTTATTAATTTACATAAATATGGATATATTTTGACTTATTCTGCTTCACAAATATGTTCATCTATCTCAGTGGATTATCATGCAATTTTAATTACTATTTCATGAATAAACTGCTACACCTTCATATAATTTTATATAGAAATTTTCACCTCTAGATTTTAATTAATTCTATCTTAATAGGTCATGGGAATGAGATATAAAGTTTTGCAAGGAAACTGAGTTTTCACTGCAATTAGATTGACTTTAAAACTTTGTTTCTAGAGAATTTATTTCTGAGTTCTACTTTTTTCATCTTCTTTGATATTTTTAGTTATATTAATTATGAGATTTGTCAAGATATGTACTCTACTATGCTACAAGATAAAGATGTCTTAACATAATTTTATAGATGATTATAATGAGATAGAGAAAATTTTGTTTCTGTAAAGTACAAATAACTATTCCTATATTCATTCACTTATGAAAGAAATTTCAAATTTTCACTCAAATCACTATATATAGATTAATGAAACAGATTAATCTTACAGAACATAAATGAGACCTGCTTTAATTTATTCAATAATTAAACATTTAAATTATAGGCAAAGTCCAACATTACTTCAACCTCGAATTACTGATTTTGATATCACTGTTAATCAAGTTACAAATGGAACTTTATGTTTTATGTGGGTGAGCATTGTATGCTTAGTAGGTAAAAGTAGAAACATTATATATATATATATATTCAGTGGTCAGTAAGAAATTGCAAAAGAGTAGGCACTGCTGGATATTCAAACTAAATAATTAAAGTAAAATGTGCATCAAAAAGACAGTAAAATAAAATACTAGTTAATTCAAATATAGAAAAATGTATGCTCCCTACATATTAGTAAATTTCAGTTTCATTAAATAAGAGAATAATTCCAAAAACACAGTTAAAGATGAAATATGTACTAGAATTTACTTACTCAAATATGAGTATCAGTCACATATTCTGAAATCACATCATTTTATTTAAAAAATACTAGATACCATTTAGCCCAGGCTGGCCTCAGACTCACAGAGATCCTCCTGCCTCAGCCTCTGGAGTGCTGTGATTATAGGTGTGCACCACTCTGCCTGGCTGAAGTGATGATTTTTTTAACCACTCCTTTATCTGATATAGTTTGTTATTTGTTTAATATATGCAAACTTTATGAAAAAGAAAAATAGCCAGCTGCTAGAAAATAACTAAGCTGTTATTTTCTAATAACAGCCACCTGATGAACATAACTAAGGTAACATAAAGAATATGAACACCGCAGTCATCTTTCTGATCAACTAAAAACTACTTATTATCTTCTCTCTGTCATTCACTATTGCAATATACTGAAAGAAACCTTGTGCAACTCTTTCAAAAAATAATTCAGATTTTTCAAGGGCCACTCTCACCAACACATTCTTCTGCACACTTGCTCCAATTCACCTACAATCTAACAGGCTACAGACCATACACCTCTCACATCCGGGATTCCAGGGTGAGAAACGGCAGGCTGCTCTATTTCCCCAGTGTAAAGATAGACCATTCATTTCCTAATGAAGGCCCACGCGGGCTCCTGCCATTATCCCTGCGTGCTGGTCCTGATCAGGAGCGGGATGATGATATCATTCACAGGCGATGAGTTTTATTCTGACTTATGCTAAAATTTCAAGTAATGCATTGAATATATATTCAGAAAACTATTAACATCATATATATATGTGTGTGTGTGAGCTGATAAATGTATGTTGAACACTATTTTAATACTATAAGTCTGTAGTAACTTTTTCAAAATAATTCTCTCCACAATCACAGTTATCTTGATGTGCTAATGTTATTTATCTAAAAGTATGCAGTGTTTACTGTGGACATAGAATATAGATTTATGAGATAATCTGATATTTCACCAGCTTGCAATGTGTGAGATTCTATTTTATAAAGGATCTAACTTCTATCATTCCAGAAGTTTAAAAAATATGAATTCATTTAAGAAAAAAACTTTGAACACAGACTAAAATATGATATAGCTACAGTTCAGTTGTTCCTTTCCTCTATTTAATTTACCTCAATTATGTCACTTGCATTAAGGTAAATAGTGTCATTTACTAAAAATGTCAAACTTCACATTTCACTTCCTTGATTGATTTCAGCTATTTAGAAATTATGACATTCTCCTTGCTTCCACATTTTAGCTAACACCACAGCTTGCAGCACTTTCACTTTTTTTCAGTCTTTATTTTTGAATTAAAGCAGGGACACTTTCAGTTATATTACATTTCTATCTAAATATTTATAATTTTAAGACCCAACAAAAGGTGTTCCCTCTAATGACATTTGTTTCCTTCATTTCAGAACATTCACTATTCCTTTTGCTTTGAAAAGGTATTCAGATTAGCTAAAATAAGCCTTTGTTTTTCTCTGTTCAGAATTTTCAGGGATCTAGTAATATAAAATGCAAGCAGAGAGATAAAGTAGAATCTATATCTCAATATTTTCCAAATGCCAGACACGGAAATTATCTTTCATCATGCAGAACTGTGCCTGCTGAAGACATAAACTATACAGTGAATATCTGCTGGAGATATAGAAATTCATGTATTTCATATTTCACAGCAAAAGCTGGGATTCGCCAATGTATAGCCAATAAGAGTTGTAATATTAACATAGAATTTTGCTTTACCTAAAATAGAAATATGATACATAAATTTAAAATAGCAAATGTTATTCCCTTTATAAATTTGTAAAACACTTTTAAGTGACTCTGCCAACATCTCTTTGAACTGGCTATTGTAACTAATAGAAAACACCTGCGCTGCTCACAGATGAAAGTTGACTAATATAATGGTAATATATTAGACTTTGTTTTATATTTAAATAGATCGCAATAATTTTGACAAAACAGAAGAATCTGAATCCATTGCTTATTGTATTCCCTACATCCACATACAGTGTTTATATATATAAAACATAAAACATGCATATATTATATATATTTTTAAGTGCCTACTAATCATTAGAAGATTTGGAAGTGGTCGATCTGCTAAGATAATACTGTCCTAGTAAAACATTCAGGTAAACAATTATGCTTTAGCCATTCCTGAACTTCCTCAGCAACGTGAAACCACCTTTCATCTTGAATTCATCAAGGAGATGAATTACCCACAGATGTATTCGTCTGCAATGTGCTTTCTAGGAAAACTCCTTTGATTAAGTAAAGCAAGATAAAACTGAAGAATAAGACTTTTTTCTTGCTGTCTCTCTGATGAAAACCCCCTTTGGTAAAGTAAAAAAATTGGCAGGTACTGCAAGCTAGTTGACTTTCTCTGGTCATTAGAGCAAAGTGTCAGCCGGACTGGCTTCCGGCTCTGCCCAGGACACTGGTGGAGGGTGCCCTTCCAGGTATGTCTGGCTAGTGAGTCATGGGAGCGTGGTCTTGGGTCTGTCTGGTCCCTCACCCGTTCCTCCCCGGTGCTGCTTCCCTGCTGTGTTTCCTGACATCCGTGAACTACACATCGTTACTCCTTCACGACCTTCCGAGATTATATTCTGCCTTGAAGCCAGCACTCTGCGGACTGAATCCAAAGTTAAACTTCTCCCCCTTTAAGCTGTGGCTGTTAAGGACTGTGTCCCAGTGAAGGGAAAACTAACTAATACCCACTGTACACTCTCTTCCATCTTTGTTCGAGCTTCCCTCAGCCTGAAGAATAGAACGTGAATGATTTTAATTACCTGTGTTCACATTTCCGTAGGGATGAAATGTGCCATGTGATCTAATTCTGATCAGAGACCTGGAAGTTTAATTTTAAGTCTCTGTCTTCTAAGCAGACACATGCCCTTATTTTTCTTCTTGGCCCCTCTCCCTAACTACAATGCAGATTGGGAGGGGGAGGGTTTTACAGTAATAGTATTGATTCCACTGTGAGTAGCAAGGATCTATAAAGAAAAACAGAGGAGAAAATAAGCCTGCATCTTTGATGAATACATTGAACAGCAATGTGCACCCTGATCTACATGCTCTGTTTCCTCATTGCGTGCTGCTGTAGTCTCCTTACTTTGTAAAGCTACTTTTCTTCAGGTATTCAGTTGCTCAGAGACCCAATGTGAATCTCCGCCAGAGAACACACTTCTAAAGTGGAAAGAAGATGATGAAGGAGAGAGGTAATGGAGGAATGAGACACTATGCATGAGAATCTAAGACTCAAATACATCTACAGAGAACTGGAATGAGCCTTAGAAAGAGTATCAAGTCTTCTCATTTCATAAAAGAAAAAATAAGTGATTTCAATAGTGAGATAGGTCGCCCACCTACGTTTAGCTTATTGAATCTAAAACAAAATATGAAATCCCCTTAGAAATCCATCCTCCAGGGGTTGAGGATTTAGCTCAAGTGGTAGAGTGCTTACCTAGCAAGCACAAGGTCCTGAGTTCGATCCCCAGCACTGCCCCCCACAAAAAAAGGAAAAAAAAAAAAAGAGTGAGAGAAATCCAGCCTCCTGTTCTTCATATTATCTATCATTCCACTGCATTTAAGAATTAGTACAGGTCTTCAGTTCCTTCCCCTCTACTGCTATGGTCACCATATGACTATTTTACACACAGCAGTGTGAGATATCTAAGCACATGTTGGGCTGCATTACAAAACCTATCAGAAGGGTTATTGTTGCATTAGGGACATTTTAAACTTTAAAAATACTTGTTGTATCCTACCAGAAAATTTAAACTTCTTCAACTGCAATACCTCACAAATCCTGCTTAAAATATGATAAAAGTAAGATGGAAATTAACTTGTTCAATTTTCCCAAATTGAGAAAAAAAAATCCAACTGATTTAAACAGCATAGATTGTCATTTTTGTAGGCTCCTACATGTATTTTTACATATGGGTGTATCTAGACATCTATAAAAAGAGTACAATGGAAAGGAGAAAAAAGAAACTGTTTCCTAACCCTGTCACATTGAAAAGCTAATACTATTAAACCTCTAGGTCTCTCTCCCTCCGCTTTGTTTGAGTTAGTTACACCGACCAATAAGCTGAGATCCTGAGAAGAGTGAAACTTCCAATATGTGCACAACAATCAGGATGCTAACTTCTGGATATCGGATCATCATTATTGTTCTAGGGACACTAGAGATAGTTTTCAAGCGACCAGAATACTGTAGGTCACTGAGGCAACACAGGAAAATGAAATGGCTCACTTATTTATTCGGGAGAGTCTACACTTTGTCACACATGCTCTTGTCCGACCTAGGCCTCCTCAATGCCCCCTGCAGTCACCTGCAGCTGCAGTGAGCAGGGCAGCACACGCTGACGCTTTCCCAGCTCAAGCACCTGGGATTCATTGACTGAAGTCTTTGTCTTGTCGCAGGACAAAAAAGCAGTATCTTATAGCGCGGACAGCATTTTCCTCTGGGATAGGAAGTTTCTGAATGCAGTAGTGTAAGCAGGCAGGATACAAGCAAGACGAGAGAAACTTTAACAGGGCTGGAGATTTGGCTCAGTGGTTAGAGTACTTGCCTTGCAAGCACAACACCACAGGTTTGATCCTCACCACCAAAGCAAAAACAAAACCAAAAAAAAAAAAAAAAGAGCTTATAATATAATTACTGAGTAGTGAGGTAAGACACTGGAAAACAATACATTCTTTTCTTCACTTTTCTGATGCCAGGTACTTGGGTTAATTACCCCAAAGAGTTCATCTTCTGGAAGAGTGTAGCGATGGTGAGGGCAGAAGGGGATTAAGCTTCATTGCAAAGAGCAATTAATAATTAGCTTCTGACCCTCAAAGTCAAACCAAGTTTAGAACAAAAATCGCCTTGCACACCGGGTTATTCAGTAGACTGAGGAGATTTCAAATACATTTTTCCTTTTTCTGTATATAAAAACCAGAGAACTGGGGAATGGGGATTTAGTTCAGTGAGTAGCGTGTTTGCCTAGCCAGCGCAAGGCCCTGAGTTCAATCCTCAGCACCAAAAAAACAAAACAAATAAACAAAAAAACCCAGAGAACTCACATCCTTTTCCTTGGACAATAAAAAAAAAAAATTCAACCAAATTTATATGCCTCATAAGCCTGCATTTAGCATCAAGCAGAAGATGGAAGAAGTGAAGAGGGGGAAATGGGAAAGAAAAGTCTTTTCTGGTTTTGTAGTTTATTCAAAGAAGAGAGGGACAGGAGAAAATATTGGAGTAAAATATGTGGCCCTTCTTTCACTTTCAAAGTCTTAACTCAGAAAGAAGCTTCCTCAAATATGCAGCAGACCTCAACTCCAGTGGCTGTGGTTGTGTGTTTCAGGACTGGACTTCTCTCTCAAAAAGTCTCAAACTTGGCAAATCCATGGAGGCAGCGTCAAAGAGAAGGGGAGAGAGAAACAAAGACGACGAGTATTCCTCTTCAGACTTGAAAAAAGTACCAACATTTTCAGAGAAAAAGAATTTTAATCTTACTTCTTTAAATTTCATTTAGCATATCACAAGCTAACAGTAGAGGATTCTGATTAAGAATTTTCACCTCAAAAGTAAAAAAAAGTCCTTTCTTACCAATATAACTTGGCTAAGATTTTAGTGTCAGAAAAGAAGACAGAACATAATGAAAAAAATCCATTTATTTATTGCCATTGGAAATAGTAGGGAGGAGAAATATAAAAGAGTAGACTTGATAACACAACTTTTAAAATAGTCCTCAATACCAATCTAAGGGGCAGCCATACTAAAATAGATTAGATTGAGGAGGAAAGGCCACAAGCTTACATTCTCTTGGCTCCCGATAACTCCCAGGGGGGTGGCCAAAGAGTCTGACATTAAAGTGACTCGTGGTGAAGTGAGAGGACCCCACGGCACAGTCTGGAAGGGCAAGCAGGGTGGAGCATCCTCTGGAAGACGTGGGGAAGGAGTTTTCTGCAGCCAGTGAAAACTAAGGAGAAACTAAGTCAGCAGCAGGGACGTGGCTGATGGCTCTCGGCAAACAAGTCTTGTGACAGGACTCGGGCCCTCAGTTTGGTCAGCTGAAGTTTACCTTCCACAGCTCACTCAGCATCAAAGACGACATGAACTATCTACTCCCAGGTCAGAAGAGTCAAAATACACCGAAGACTAAAGTGCTCAACCCTTCTCCGTTTTATGGTTCTCTATTTGTAGTGAAGACCTTCTGAGTTGTCTACAGGGAAAAACCAGGGAGGTTTTCTGCTTTGGTTTGTTTATTCTTTCCAACCCAAGGTGAACTTGTATGACAAATTAGAGTTAATAGCAAAATGAAAGGAAGTCAGCTTTATCATATTCAAGAGAAAATTAGTTTTTAAAAATGTTACAAAATTTATAACATTATAGAAGTTCCTAGGTGCTTCCTTTCAATTCTCACACTCCTATCTTCATGTGCCCAGTCAAAACACTTTTGAGGGTTCTCTAACCCACAACAATACTTTGAATGTCTTTGCTAAGGTCACTCTTTGCACTTTGTCCATATAACTAGACACCAGAAAGCAAGAACGAATGAATAAACTTGAAAAACAAATATTTATTTCCCAATGAAGTTAACCATTCCTTCAGTAGATTATTCATATTAGTTTAATTGGACTGTGTATTTATGTTGCAAAGGAGAATGAGGGCTACCAAACTGTTAAGGTCATTCTCAAATCTAAATCAGTCTAAGATGAAAGGCAAAAATAGTAAACTTAGTAACTTGCAGGGTGTTTTAGGAAGTGTCTTTCTTTACAAATTGACTATTATGCACTTGGCCCCGCCTGACACGGAGTTGTTTCTGGCTTACCTGATACTAGAGTGAACTGTCGTACAAGTGCTGGCAACCTTGTCTGTAAACAGTGAGACACTAGACATTTTGGGCTTTGTGGGCAATAGGCCTATGTCACCACTGCTCAGTTCAGCCCTCGTAGCACTATCGCCTTAGCATGGGAAGCAGATAACACTTTGGACGCTGCTATAGTCCATACAGAAAGAATCGAGACTGGGGCTATGTTCCAATAAAACTTTAATTCTCAAGAAATAGTCCTCACGGCAGAGGGCCAGTGGGACATAGCTTGCTGACTGTTGATCTAAGATATCCAACTGCCAGGAATGTCACCAGCCAGAGAGTGACGCTCATTCCAGTGCCACACTTTTTGAAGCTGTTAAAGCCTGTTGGCATTGATGCTATTACTTTGCCTGCACTGCTGTTTCTGTAGCTTTTATGTAAGTTATAAGGAATTAACTGCAGAACTGCATGTCCATTTTTCATCCTAAGTCCAGTTATCTTTTTTCACTGATTCTGAAATTCTTGCTAAATATTAAACTCCTCCGGAGCTCAGACTCCACAACATCCACAACAGACTACTTCTTTGTTGGTAATGTGATTGTTCATGTCTATTGTTTCTCCTGGAAAGAAAGAGATCTTCTTTCTTTTTCCACTTTTCCTACCCATGATAGGACAGAGACCACTAACAGCCTTCCACACCTTTCCTACTGCCTTGCTTGCAGCTCAGCATCTCTGCCAAGAGCTCATGCAGCAAATTTTATGCTTAAGCCTTTATAAGACAATGTTACTTTTTATACCTTTGCTTGAAATGTCTAAGAATGTTCAGAACAAATATCTCTCTTGAGTGATTTAGCTTGAAATTTCCACCTCCACTCTCACAGAGGTGGGCAAATTTGAGTCATTTTTAGGAAAACAGATGCACTTTGAGACTATAACATTAAGGAAAATAAATCAGACACACAAGCTTAAATATCGCTTGGTTTCTCTTATATGAGAAACTCAAAGTATAAATAAAGAGCAAAATAAAATAGAATAGGATACAAGGCTATAAGTCTTCTGCAAAAAGGAAGGGGACCAAGAGATGAAGGGTTAAGGAAAAGAAAGAGGAAGGGGATAAAAGAATTTAGATGTGTTATGTACATGTACCAACTCCACGGAAAGAATAATATAATCATTATAAACATGTACTGTAAACCTGTACTGATTAAAAAAAGTGGGCAGATTCTATAAGATTATGCCATTTTCATTCTCTCACAGGGCAAAATATATCTTCTCTTGAGATGCACTACTGATTAATTTAAATGACTTTTTCCTTGGAGAAGACTATAAGGCCTGAAACAGCTGAGAGAGTATAAATGGTCGCCTCTGTTTACAAAACTATGTCTGAAAAGTTCATGCTTTCTAGAATTCTGAATTGTCTTGGATCTCTAATTTAGGCTTTCCAACATTGGGGTGTCTTACCATTCAGAGAACAAAGATAAAATTATCAGGGACATGTGATAATATATGATGGATTCCCAAAAGCACCCTAGGAAAACTCATTAAATATCCTCTCGTCTTCTCTAATTATCCCAGTGGCCTACCGGCAGTTTCTGTAACATAATAATAAGAAAGATATTTTTAACTGACAAATGTTCAAGCTTTCATAAAATTATTTGGGGGCAAGAATTCCATTTCTTGCTAAATAAAAAGATTTCATGTACAAGAGATTCAACATAAGGTAGCAAAGAGCTTTGATTATTATATTTCAGAGCCCGGGAGTCAAATGTAAAAGCTAAAAGAAAATTCTGTTCCTCTGTGGGAGAACACTCCGCAGAACAAAGACCTTTTACTACCCAGGACTTTTCAGAGTTTTAGATGTTGATTTTTCTCACTTTTCTTTTCAAGATCAGAATGTCTCTATTAGTGCCTTTTAGACAGGAATATCATGCAGAGAATTGAAAGGGCACCACAGACTGGAAAACATGACTTATTGTATAGATTATATGTGTTGCAATTTATTTAATTATAAAGTTATTCCAGTGCACGTATACTTCGCATTGGCTAACAGTATCTGTTAAAAGCCTGAAAACTGAGTAAGAAAGGTGAAAACTGAGTTGGTCATTTGCTTAAAGATGCTTCACTTTTGAGCTTTAGTCTCTAAATGAGCAAACGAACAAAGAAAGCAAAGTGGAATATAGAATTTTATATACTATCAAATGTATGTAATATGTAATCTCATTTCGTGAATACATGTGTACATGTATGTGTGTAAACTACACAGTATATATTTGCAAAATTTGGAAGTACACAGAAATGAAGGACATATACTCATATACACAGCTCTGTGTTTATATGTTGGTGTGTGTATATATATATATATACACACAATAATATATCTAGGTAGCAACATTTCCGATTTTGTAAATTGTATGGCTTAGACACTTGACATTTTCCAGTTAATTAAAACCAAACCATGACATATGAATTATATGCAAAGAAAACAGTAGTGTTTTATGGAAGCTTCAAAACCTGAGTATAAAGGCCAATTCAGTTTACAAGCATTGAAATATTTTCAATGTGTATGACTGACTTAAATTTGAGAGTAAAGTGTAAAAGATACTTCTAATTTGACTTTTCTCCCCTAGGAAAGAGGACACATTAGCAAGCTTCTGGACTACATTGAGGTATGAGGTTCAGTAATACGGGCGGTGGCCAAATAACAGAGCAAAGCATGACTCGACTGGCTTGCGTCAAACTAGTCTCGCGCAGAGGCGCGGTTTCTACAGCTCATAAAACCTTGGCAGTGTCCGCTTTCCCAAGTAAGCCTCCCTGGCGTTTGTGTTGAATGAGAAAATGACAGAGCATCCCGAATGCTAACTGACTAAATTTGAGAAGCTGATACAACTGTCAGCACAGGTGACAGTGTTCTGTGGTTACCGAGAAAATTGTCATCACGGAAAGACTTAGTGTTCGTGGCAATGGAGAGTGTGCCGTAGCCAAAGCAGAGACACAGTGCAAGAACACACCACAGCGTTCCAGAACGTTTGCTACCAGACGAAATGGAATTTGTGGGAATCACTGTATGAAAGCACCTGCAGAGACTCGGAGAGCCCCGAGATTAATAAGACACAAGGCAAGCATAGAAATAACATGCCAGTTAGTCCTACAGGGAGAACCTTGCCAAGTTTCACAGGGAGGAGCGGGTCCTTCTTCCCATCCTCAGTGTCTGGCGACAGTGGGAAGAGAAGGTCCTATTCCCTGTCTAAAAAACGTCTTAAAGGAAAGAGTGTCCGCACAGGGGTCGGGAGCTGCTTTTGGAGAACTTGAAAGGAAAGTGCCAACTCCAACACCGATCTTCCTTATGAAATAAAAAGAAGGCTTTGTTCTTAACAATGATATAATTTATGCTGAGCATGTTGCTACATGCCTGTAGTCCCAGCACCTTGGGAGGCTGAGGCAGAGGACTGCCATGAGTTGGAGGCCAGTCTGCGCTTCAAAGTGAATTCCAGACCGCCAGGAATACATAGTGAGAGGCTGTCTCAACACTCCCCCGTCCTTAAAAAATAATGATATAAATTGGTGAAAGGAGAGTTTCTGCTTCATACATGGAAAAAAGATGACAGAGGAACTTCTTACATCCATTATATTCAGGAAAAATTATTATAGACATTAGAAACATGAACTGTAGAATCGTACACTGAGGAGTTGTAACACTTTCAACAAGTAACTGGTAACTCTAACATCAGGTTCAACTTCTAGACAGTGAGTATAAAACAGTAGGTAAGTCATAGAGCTATTGAGAGAACAAAACAAATATTTGCGATAAGCTGTTTTAATATATTTGGTATAGAGTTAGAATTTTTAAAAGTTAACTCATCAAGAGTAGGGATGTGTGCAGGAAACAATAAATGTGTAGCCATTTAAAGTGACCAGTATTTCATTGCAAATGAGAATTCTAGATACATTGAAGATCTACATTTGTATTCTTAACATGTAACTCAAGAAAATAAAATCACTATTTCTAATGCCTTCTCACCTTAAATAAGAATAATAGCCCTTAATAATAAAAATAATAGCTTCAACTAATAATTGATTAAATCAAAAAGGAAATCAATCTCAGCTTTTTTAAAAGGCAGTGATAAGGGAAGATACTTTTTAAAAAGCAATGCAGTCTAATTTTGACTCTATATCTCATGTGTTGATAGGTTGAATAAAATTTCACACACACACATGCATACACACACACACACATACACACACACAGATGTGCATACACTCCCCCACTTGATATGCTTCTTTTTTATATAATTTCCTATATAAAAAATTACAATCTTAGATTCCATGTTAGATTTTCCTATTGTTTTGATTTATGTTTATTTTTAAAAGGTACCTTTAAACATCACTAAAGGAATCTTTCTTAATAAAAAGCATTTATGTTTTCCTGAGCACTCTGAATTACTTCATAACAAACTGTGATATTTTGTATGTTTACCATAAGCAATCCATAAAAATCTGTCACTTTCCTTCATGAGAATTTTTGCAATATTTTTATATGGAGTTTATTTATGAGGTCATCTGTAATAAACATCTCATAACAAGTGTTACTATGCATTTG
Organism: Hystrix cristata; assembly: GCA_004026905.1. NCBI lineage: Eukaryota > Metazoa > Chordata > Mammalia > Rodentia > Hystricidae > Hystrix > Hystrix cristata. The sequence continues at coordinate 38,791 of PVJO010010510.1, forward strand.
AATAAATCAGATTGCTGAAGCAAATCAAATATGGCTCTCTTTCCAGAGATTTTTGTTTACTTGCCTGTTCAAGGGTCAGGAGCTGTTCCCTCTAAACCTGTGACCTGTCTGTAGCTCTTCTGAGAGATCCATCTATCTGAGATATGCTCCCAAAAAGTGATTAAAATGGAGGTTAATTTTTTCACAAAGAGAAAACTCGTGTCCTCACATATCCAAATGCATCTATCATCTCATCATCAGGAAACAAGGCCTAACACTTCCTTCACAAGTTACGGTGGTTTCTATTGTGAAAGCTTTGAAAGGAATATGTTAACAGATCTACTTTAGAAAGATGAACACTGGCTACTTTCAAAGGCCAGAAAACAAAAAAGAGAGATTTCATTATTTTTGTAACTTTAGATCTTCCTGTGAATAATGACTAAAATAACCAATACTTCCCACTATACTCCTGATTTTCAGTGTTCCTACCCCTTTCCCATAAGTGTACTTATGGCCCTAAGCCTCTCTGGCCCTAAATTTTGATCTAAATATTGTCTCCATTGGTATAATTGTGGCTAAAACTGAGTGTTACTTTTTTGACAACATTTCGATATGCACCATTTGATGCCACCACTAAATGAGTGTTCAATCAAACTCTTTCCTCATCAGATTTTACATTATGGAAGTTTTGTTTAACCATCCTTGCTTCTGTTGTTTGTCACTTTTTCTTGTGTTAGTTTCTCTAAAGTCTCATATGATAAAAGATAATATGAGAACCGAAAGGACTGCTCTTTCTCCCTTCCATGAAATGGGTAGGAAAATGGGAGTTAGCTGGGGATTTAGCTCAGTGGTTAGAGTGCTTGCTTTGCAAGCAGAAGGCCCTGAATTCGATCCCTAGTACCAAAAAAAAAAAAAAAAAAAAAGAAAAAGAAAAAAAAAAAGAAAATGGGTGTTAGGTCTTCTAAAAAGCCAGAAGCCTTTCTGTGGAGGCACACAGAGTGTTTTCTTGATTTGGAACAATTCTGCACCCCTCAACAGGTAAGAGGCTCCCACGGGAAGAGCCTCAGCCAGTTCTGTTTTCTCCCTCACTCCCCTCCCCGGGGGTGGGGGGGTATGAGTGGAGAAAGTGAAGAGGTTACTCCACTCTGGGGTACGAGTCTCCCTACTTAGATCCCAATTCTTAGCCACGGAGCAAGTTTTCAACAACCACTTGAGAACTGCAGCAATTGTTTTAGTTTTCCATTCCTAGAACACCGAGAGTGGTGACTTTATGACATCCAGCCTGTCAAGTGTAACAAAGGCAGGACATATTTGACATGTGAAGAAAGAGCTGTTGTATCACAGGCCTACAGCAAAGTGGATCAAACAGTAATAAAATAACAAGTGTCATATAAGATTAAATGGGACACACAGACCTCTCCTAACGTGATCTCAGCTCACTGCTATCTGGGCTCATAAAACCTGCAGCAGAAGCATGGAGAAAGGTGCCATAGTTCAAACCTGCTTATATTGCCTCCAGAAAAACCTTAATTAAATTTCAAGTGATGGGATCTAGGTTAGCAGAAAATAATTATTAATAATCACTCCCATTCAGCATTGTTTGTTCTTATCAAGTGAAACGTAGTTATTGCATCCTCCTGCGAGAGCCCCCCTAATCACTTATTAGCACGCAGTCACTCAAACAATCACGTGAGATGCGCCTCTTTCTCCTCAAAGGCATTCAGCTCTCATCCACATCAACATGCACACTGTCCTCTTCAGCAAAAAGCCTGTTCAGGCGCGGTGATTCACTGTGGTCATACTCCATCATGCTCTATTATGCTGCCACCTCACTTAATCATTGCCGGATAGGTCCACCCACTTTCGCTCTTGCCTTCCCACCTTCACACTCATAAACATAGCAGATGCTGGAATGTCATTAATGACGGTCAGTTTTTTCTTAGGTTACACAGATGGCTGAGTTATTTTTATTCATGAGGAAGCCTCAAATTCACATTTGAACAGTATAAGAATCTTTCATCATAAAAGGATCTTCGAATTAATTGTTTTTACATCTGTTTACTATATGGCTCCTTCCAGTACATTTTTAAAATGAACTGGGCAGGAAATATTATTTCCTCTTTCTCTTGACTTAGCTTAGACCCAAGTCGATCTCTTTCCTCAATGTACGTTGTTGTCCATTGTGATCACGTGCATTCTGAACTAGTGAGTGGAAACTAGATAGTGTTGTAACAGTGAATTGGGGGCTGAGTTGCTGTTTGAAGGTTAAGAATCGAAGCTCACAAACTAGAAACTGTTCGGCAGAGGGATTCAAATACAGCAGACTGTGATATTTTTAGCAAGGCCCACTTCTGTGTCGTATTCACTTTTTAAAAATCTTTCTCTAACGTTAACTGTGATGTTATGCTGGAGTTTCTTAGATGAAATCTTTCAATCTATTTTTCAGAATAAGATTTATGAAATCCCCAAACAGTTGATAATACTTCAAAATCACTTAACATAAGACCTTATCCTTATCCTGGGGATAAAGGCACATTATCATAATCAATAACAGAAGGACCCAAGGATCAGCAAAAACTCAAGGATTGTTGTAACCAACCAGCTTTCAGACTTGCAAATGTTGGAAAATGGCATAAAACTTTAACAATAAATTTAATAGTTATACATATCTCTATATATGTATGGTCATATACACACATATGTGTGAATATATATAAACAAATGTACATATAGTAAGAAGAAAATAAGAACAATACAAGGTCCTTCCAATTTTGTACCTTTAAAAAATATATTCTTGCTCCATATTCTTAATTCACTAAATTATTTTTCTAAATTAATGAATGGATCAGCTAATCAGAAAAACTAGTAACTTTTGGAAAGAATTACATAATATCCAGTGAACTTCATTTCCCAAAAAAAGGAAATAAACATTTCAAAAGTAATACATAACTGGGATGTTCTCACTGTTTAATTTTAAAAACTGTGTTTTCAAAAAAGAAGGGGAAGTTTTAGTTCAACAAAAATGTTTCTTCTAGTGAGCTGGCTTTACTGTTGCTAATCAATTAGCTTCTGTGAGTTTTTTGTTGTGGGTGAAACTGCATCTGCTCTGAACAATATCTCTGAGTACAACTTAGATGTGATGACTTGAAAGAAGCTTGTATTCAGAATCAATATTTCTGAGATCTAATGTCAGCTCACCCTATCTGCTGTCAGCCTGCAACCCTTAGCATTGCTAGACACTGAATCTAAACAATCATAAGACATTAAAATCCGAAGTGATCGTGTAAGCCATTTATTTTAATCTCTTCTCCAACATCCGTGACAACACTTCTTACCATGGGGATTTAAAATAGGCTATAACTCATTTTCTAAACAATTTTAAATTCACAAATTCAGAGGCCTGAGGTCTAGAATGGTGGCATTATTTATCCAAAGTTACTATGTAGTTTGTAAGACATAATGTCATGACTTTATCTTGAGGCCATTTCACTCCCTTCTACAACCAACATTCTTTCCACTATGCTACAGTGTATGTTTGAGTCATTAGAATTTTTTCATGCTCTTACTAGAATGAACTCTGTCAGGCATGTGTCTATTCTGTTCACAACCAAGACTGCCCAGTTTGTCTTTCGGTGATCATTTTACTTATTCACATTATGAAACTTTTTTTTTTTTTCCCGGTGCTGAGGACTGAATCTAGGGCCTCACACATGCTAGCCATCTTGTTCTACCACTGAGTTACATTCACATTTCTCTTACTCTGTTTCCATTTAGCCAAACTTCCTGAACAAAAATCATCTTTATGTGCTTTCTGGACTGTATTTATGTTTTGTTTGAGTCCAAGCTGGTGTCAAACTTGAAATTCTCTTCCCTCAGACTCACCAGTGTGGAATTATAGAAACCCATCACATCACTTGGATCTGCACTGCTCTTTTCCTTCCTTTTCTTTTTCTTTCCTTTCTTTTTGTTTGTTGCAAGACAGGTTCTCGCTATGTTTCCCAAGCTGGCCTTGATCTCCATGCGTGCGATCCTCTTGCCTCAGCCTCCCAAGTGATGGGATTACAGGTGTATGCCGCTATGCCCAGCTGCACTGTTTTTTAATTCACACTCAATTTACTGCAATGTGATATCTACTTTCATAATTTTACCAAAATTTCTTTACAGAATATATTACTTATGTCCCAAATCAATGAATTCGATAAATTGTTTTTAGTCTGTAATTTTGTGGATGTTTTTAAAACATGTCGTACTCATTTGTTCATTGTAGAGTAGATTATGACCACCTCTGTATGGGGAAAGACAGAGGAGTGAACTTCTGGTGAGACACTGAGGGATGGGAAAAAGGGTAATGAATACCAGGTCAAGCACATGATTGCTGTGTGCACCGGGTGTTCGCCGAGCATGGACGAGCTTGGAGTGGAGCAGTTAATATGCTGTTCTGTAGTGTAAATCCATGCCACGCAGACTGGAACTGTGACATGTTCTTTCACCTTGTACATGATCGGCGTTTGCTCTTTATTGATCATTCTTCATTTTTCTCTCGCCTTTTTAGCAACAAAATCAGAATTTACTCAACATACAAACTGTTCTTTCTCGTCTAGATATCAGCATAAGAGAAACAATAATACTGATTGGCCGACAGCCATCTAGGAAGAAAAGTTCCTTTTCCTGGCTTTCTTTCCATCCTCCCCACAAACCATTAAATTATGCTAATTATAAAGCAGCTAAATTTTTATAGTATGAATTATTACCTCAGATTTTTCATTCCTAGAAGTTCCTTGAAGTTCATGAATGGCATATTTAAAAATTATGCAGATAGCCATGGATATAAACCTTCCAGTTTGTTCCCTAATCTGTTTTCAATCTCTCAGTGCAGTCATTATCTGGTATATTAGATTATTCAGCTCTACCACAGTATCAAATGCTTACAGATTTATAGCCTTAAGGCATTTTTCTATAACATTTATTAAGGGTGAAAGTAATTAGGAGACAGAATTGAGGAAATGGATGTTGTTTCTCTGTTTAAATATTGAGAGTTTTTCTAAGATTGTTGATAAATAATCCAGTGGGAAACAGCTGTGGTGTTGTGTGTGGGCCTCAGTCGTAGCAAAAGATGAGTTTGGCTTTTGGCATCAGGCTTGCATCCTGCCAGGCTGAAAGTGTCCTCAACTTTCAATGTGTGTTCTTCAGTTCTACAAACATATACTTTCATTTTCCTTTGATGAGATGAATTTTGCCATACAAATATGACTTTCATTTTATTTTCACAATACCATTTTAAAAGGCAGTGCTTTTCACATTGGAGCACTTTAAAAAATTGTCACGCTAAGAGAAGTTGGAGACAATCTTTTAATCCTGGCAGCCTTTCTTATTGTCAGAGGACTGAAATGTTCAAACCAGTAAAGTATTATTAATATCTCTGGGTTTGAGCATGGAATGTAGAAATAGCAATAATTGTGTCTCATCCTGCATTAGTGTCCTCCTGCAATGAATATTACTAGGTCATATAATGAGTAAATTGCCTCAAAAGTGAAATGAGTGTATTTCAAGAATCATACAGAAAATGTAGCAATTGTATTTAAAACCATGATTAGAGATATGTTTTTTAGAATATTTTGTTGAACTATAAAAAATATTGCAGAAATACTTTCAGAAGGATGAAGTTAAAGATGTAAAATTTACTTCTCCATAAAAGCTATGAAAACACAGGCAAGCATTACCAACCAAAAGATTTTCAAACTCTGGAAATTAACAATTGTTTAAATATAAGCCAATGGATGTTTATTTAAGGCAAAGAGCTAAATACCAGAATTAAACTTGTTGATGGTATTTTTACCTTGTTCTGTCCCTTTATGGGAAACACTTCTCCTTAGTGCCACAGGTGCTTTGAGACTGGTACCAGTGCAGCTGTAGAAATTGTGCATACCAGGAAACGAGACACTAGCATACCCCTCGACCTCTATCCTGGAAAATACTTACAAAATTCACCTTTAACCTGATTCAGAACTCACTAATAAGAAGTCTTATACTCAGAGTGATTGTTGGAAAAATCGTAGGTGATTGTAGGACAATGAAGATGCCTCAGATGGTAAAGCCAGTTTTAAGAGAATCAGTTGTCCATAGGAATCTTTGCAAAGCTTTGATACATTCCCAAGTATCTACAAGTTGCACATGTAAGTATAGAATGAAAAGGCAACCAATAAAATTGTTAAAAAGTATCTGCAGAACAATTATCTGATAAGGAATTAACAAGTAAAACATAGAAGGATGTCCTACAATTCAACAACAAAAAATAATCATGATAAATAAACTTACTGCAAAATAAGCAAAGAACCTGAATAAATATTTCTCCAAAGAAGATACAAGGTTACCGATATATGAACACGCACTCATCATTGATCATCTGAAACTATAAATCAAAAGCAATAAGATGTATAACATCACATCTGTTAGAATGACTCTCACCAAAACGCTGGAACTACCAGTTTGAGTGAGGCGGTGGAGATACTGGAACCTTCTCACTCTTGTAAGAGAGAAAAAATTGTATAACTACTGTGGGAAAGCAATATGGAATGTCCTTTAAGAACAAAAATTAAAATTACCCTAATATCTAGCTTTCTCATTTTTGGATCTATATGTATAAAATAATTAAAATGAGGATCTAAGAGAGATATCTTCTTCTTATGCATTTTGAGGGGGCTTGATGGCAATGTATCTTTTACTATAACAAATTTTTAAATTTAAACATTCATTGTGTTTTTAGTTTTCATTCATTGATCAAATGTTTAATTTAACATTAAATTTGATAATATTTATAATGAATTATAAATCATTAACAAGTAGGATTTATTCCAGAAATACAATTGGTTTAACATTCAAATATAAATCAATGTAACACACCTCTATGATATCTTTTTGGAAAAGAATATATCAATAGAAACAACAGAAAAATTTGCAAAATACAAAATTCTTTCATGATAAAGGCACTGAACAAATGAAAAATGGAAGATAGTTTCCTTGTTATGATGGAGAACTTTTGTAAAAATCCACAGATAGTATGACATACAATGGTGAAAGAATGAATACTTTGTCCTTAACATCATGAACAGACAGGATTTTTGCTTTCACTGCTTAAACATTGCACTGGATGCTCATAATGAAGATAATTAAGCAAGAAAATAAAATGAGCAGAATGCAGATGGCAAAGGAAGAAGTAAAACCATATTTAATCACAGATTACATTATCTTACCAATATAAAATCCTGAGAAAACATAAAACAATTAGAACTAATAAATAAGAGCAGAAATATTTCAGGAATGAAGATCAAAAACATAATTGTATTTCATATATTTGCAATTGAAACTAAGAAAATAAAAGAAATCCTAATTCCATTTAAAATAGCATTGAAAGTATTAGACTAAGAAATAAGTTCAACAAATGGAGTGTAAGACTTATACACCGAATACTTAAACATTATGGAAATAAATAATATCTACAGAAAGTATGCTCTTGAATGAGAAAACTTAATATTCTTTAATAGCATTGTTTTCCAAATTCTCCTAGAATTCAAACAGCATACATATCAAAATCCAGGATATTTATGATACATTGACGATGTGATTTTGAAATTTATTCAGCAATTACAAAATAAGCAGAAGAGCCAAAACAATTGCAAAAATTGTCAGATGATTTGTACTTCCTGATTTCAAAACTAACTTCAAAGGTACGAATCACAATGGTGAAGTACTATCAGAGACATGAAGATCGGTGAGAGAGAACTGTGATTCCAGAAAGAAGTGAGCACCCACATTTATTGTGAATTGCTTTCAGACACCACCACAGAAACAATCCAATGGACAGAGAATAGTCTTTTCAATAAATGAGGCTGGAAAACCTGGTGTAACTATGAAAGAATAAAGTTGGATCCTTACTGCATACTGTATACAAAAATTAACTCAAATGGATCAAAGACCTACATTGAGGGCTTGAAATTGTGATAACCATAGAAGAAAACACAGGTATACATTTTCATATGCTTGGACTGGATCTGTGGGGCCGATGGTCTATTAAGTGGACTATTAATGGTCTATTAATGGTCTATTAAGTATGACAGCAAAGTCACAAGCAACAAAATTCTAAAAATTAGATAAAATAGACATCACTCAAAACCTTTTGTGTTTCAAAGTATGCTATCATCAAAGATCAAACAATATCCATAGGATGAGAAGAAATTTCTAGCTGTTCATATATCTGGTAAGCTATTTACATGTAAACATATAAGCAACACTTGCAACACACTAAAAAGACAAATAATCCAGTTAAAATACATTCTATCAGACATTTTTCCAATGAATATGTACAAATGATCACGAGATGTTCAACAGCACTCGCCATCAAGGAAATGCAAAATAAATCCACGATGAAACACCACTCAGCAAGCATTAGAACAGCCATAACATGAATTACAGGCAGTAACAAGCACTGATGAGAAAATGGAGACACTGAGACATTATATACTTAGTACGATTTTAAAATGGTGTGATTCCTTTAGAAACAGTTTGTCAGTTCCTCAAGGTGTTAAACATAGAATTGCCATATAATACATAACTTCCTTTCCTAGGCATATACATATACTAAAAAAAGAAAGAAAGAAAAGCTATATTCACAGAAAAACATACACATACATGCATTCATAGCTGCAATATTCATAATGTCCAAAAGTTCAAAACAACTCACCTATTAATTTTGAATGGGTGAACCAAATGTGTTTTATCCATACTTTGGAATACTATTCAGCATTAAAAAAAGTAAGTCACTAATTCACAAATAGATATTATAAAATGGATAATATTCGAAACAATATACTAATTGAAAGAAGACAGTCAGAAAAATATCACACATTACATGATTCCATTCACATTAAATGTCCATAACAGGAAAATGCTTAGGGACTGAAGTTACATCAGTGGCTACCGGGATCCAGGGGGACAGAGAATCGGAAATGACATTTATGCACATTGGGTTATTTTATGAATGGATCATACTATTCTAAAAGTGTATAGCAGCAGTGATGATTGTATATCTATGATTATACTAAAAGCCACTGAATTATACCAAAATTTAAAAGTGAACTGTATAATATACATATTTTATTTTTAAAAAGGTGCCTTAACACTAATATTTATCCAGCTTCCTGAGATTAAAAAACATAAACTAGAAGTCATTCAAAATCTGGTAATTTAACTCACAAAATATATAATAATTTGAAATATTCGTAAAAATAAATTATGTACTTTGCAATTAAATCTTCTGTTTAATAAGTCGTGGCTGCCTTCAAATATCCCATAAAATAATATATAAGAAAATCATAATTAGCTAAAATAGTAATAAAAATAGACTTTTATATTTGGTTAGTTCAGCTCTATTCTAAAGTGTGTATTATGTAAGATAGTTAACATTAAGTCATTAGCCTCTCTTTGGAAAATGAAGGATCTTTTCCTTGAATGATTCAGAGGTGTTTTTGTAAAAAATTAGTTTTTAAAATTAATTTTTAAATTTATTTTATAATCATCACACCACCCGTGAAAAAGAAAATCAAGCAGCTAAAAGGTGGTGAAAACAGCAAATTTTCTTTATGAAGCCCTGTAGGTTTAAATCAAAAATGAATTGAGACACAAAATATTTGTCTACTCATCTTAAGGTAAATCATTTCTTTCTGCAGCTAAATGCATTTTAATAATTAAGTGCTTTTAGAAACAAGATAGGCAATTTAATATTATGAAGTAAAATTTGCACATGAGATTATTTTTATAAATGTACAGAATATTTAAAATTTTTCAATAATGATTAAAATACCTGAATGTAATAGCTAAGTCTTGGAAACAGCTCAAATGCCCATCAACTGAGGAATGGATAAAGAAAAAGTGGTTTTTTTATACAGTGGAGTACTACTCTGGTACAAAGAATGATAAGCTTGAGATATTTCTAAGTAAATGGATGCATCTTGAGACCATACTCTCTTAAGTGAAATATATCAGACACATATGATTAAATACTGCATTGTTTCTTTGGTGTGAGAAACTGAAAGTGTAAATAAAGACTGAAATGTATTATATTGGGAAGGGAAGAAAATGTCCAAATGGGGAAGGGAACAAGGGAGGGGGAGGGGGGAGGAACAGAGGGACAAAAGAAATAAGAAATGGAAGGAAAAAATGGAAACAAAGCTTTTTTAAATAAGGAGGGAGGAGAGAGTGAATGGAGAAGAGTGAATGGGAAAAAAAGAAGCAACAAGATACATCATGTACAGGTACAAATCCCCTATGATGAATGTTATCACTATGTACATCTAAAATGTACCATTAAAATTAAAAAAAAAAGCCAAGGCAGATGGAAACTCATTTATTAAGACTACATTTCCATTAGTACACTTTAGAAACAAAATAATTTTATAATACGTGAATCACATTTCCTTTCACTCTTCAGCAATGGACTTCTTATTTATTAGCTGTACTCATGACAAATCAGAACATAGGTAGTAATAATGCTTACACCTAAATATTGCTTGTTCCCAAAATAGCATAAATCTGATAAATAAATGTTGCTGATCTTCAAAAATCTATTATTTTGCTTCAGTCCATTTTCTATATAGTAATGAAATGTATCACTCGCCAAACAAGCATCATATGAAGTCTCTCGATGACCTGCCAGTCGTACAGCCACATCTCCCAAAGCTCAGCCCACGTCTCTTGCCCACGTATTCTGAACTCCTGTCATTTGAAACAACATAATTTTTTTTTGCCTGTGTACCCCATTCTTGGTTTTGAATATTATTTTCAGAGTGCTTTTTTCTCTCCATACTTTAGGTTACCTTTGTTTTCATGGTTCAGAGCCAGCTCAAATGATATCTCCCAGAAGAGCCCTTCTTTAAAGTTTTCAGTCAAGAAAAGTTAAACATTTCCTCCAACAGCACTTAATGTACCATCCTATCACTTATACATTATACTTGTTTGTATAGGCTCCTAATTAAAACAAGAAAAAGAATAGTTTTCTATGCAGCTTCCTTGAAACCTACACTAATATCTAGTTCATATAGATATTAAGGCATATTTCTTGAATCATTTAAGTTTAAACAAATTAATCAATTAAAGTTAAATAAATGTATATCTATGTATAAAAAGCATATGTTTCTCCCCTTTTCTACAGGTCAGGTTTCTTGTCATTGGTACATAATACTTAACACCCAGAATTTAAAGCAGAAGACATTTAAATTGGCTCACAATTTCTGGGGAATAGTCCATGGTAGGCTGACTCCAAGGCAGGAACATCATGGTGGAAACGTGCAGGTGCACAGCTGCTTAGTATGACAGCTGGGAAGCAGAGCAGGGAAACAACCAGAGAGGAAGAAGTAGCCCCAAGGCCATATCTACATGACCACCCAGACACACCCATAGTGCGATCCACCAGTCCCTCTTGGGTGGATCCCAAAGCCAATCGTGTTGACACACTACACTAACTGACACACCACCTCGATTTTAGAGAATTTTTCTTTTACCAGTTTCCTGCATATATAATATTTGTTGCCACAGGACGAATTACAAAATATTAGTAAAATACATGCAAACATATGACATCGTATATGGAGATGGGCAGAATTATTCCAATTGTTAAATAACTGACTGCTTAAATAATTGTCTTTCTCCCAGTTTAATTCACAAAATTAAAAGATTAATCATCTTTAGAATTTCACTTACTTACATGGGTTTGGAATTTCACTGCACTATATGAGTACTTTTTCTCTCTTTCCTTGAAAAGTAACCGTATGGTAAATCATAGGACAAATTGGATTTCACAATTTGCTACCTACTCAAGTTTCAGTTTTTACCGAAAAGAAATTCTGGAGGTGATACAAGAAAACACCTTTGTAATGAATTCAATTCAACTCACAGTTTCACACTAAACTGAAAAAATCAGAAGGCTCAATTTTTAATTAAGTAGTTCAGAATCTCTCTACCATTAGTCTACTTGTGGTCTTTACTTAATATGTGGGGCAACGGAAAATCATGATGGAAAACATTAAAAGTCAGAAGGTACTACTTCTAAAATTAGAAATACCGTGTCTAATTTAAGGAAGCAAAATTTTTTATAAAAACAGAGGTATAGGATGTGTATGAAATAGAATCATCTCTTGGCACAGCAGTGATTCACATAATGTGTTAAACTTCTTCCATGTTCTAGGCATGCAGACAAAAAACCTTTTTCTTCCTAGTACTTACTACATAGATGGGACAAAAAACTAATCAATCAATAAATCTGTGAAATATATTGTATGTTCCATGCTATGAAATATCTGGAGAAAAGAATGAAGTGATTTGGGAGAAAAGATGCAAGTTTTAATAGAAAGCTAACAGAGGGCTGCTTGGGATGATGTATCTCAGTATCACCTCAAGGAAGTACTTGGAAAAAAAGCTTGCAAGATAAAGTATAAGCAAATATAAAGGCTCTGAGGTGATGGTAGGCATAACATGGTTGGAAAAATACAAGAAATGAGTTAAAATATCAAAAATCTAATTTCAAAAAGTGGGTAAATGAATATGTATGTTTAATAGCATGAGAGACTTACAAGCTGTTCAATCTTCCTTAAAATATTAAAATTGCTATATCACAATCCATACGCTGAGATATTATTTATTAAAAAAAATTGTGTGTCCATAGTGATTGTATAACAAGTAAAAGTATGTTCTTAACCATTTAAAAAAACTAAGATACAGGAAAATCACTACTAAGAAAAAAGTTTAGAACAGTAAGTGCTTACACAAAAATTAGATGTCTAATAAATGACCTAATGATGCAATTTAAGGAACTAAAAACACAATAACAAACCAAACCTAAATTTAGTAGAAGGAAAAAGATAAAGGTCAGAACAGAAACAAACCAAATAGATCCAAAAAGTACAAAAGATAAAAGAAATACAGAATTGATTTATTTTTTTAAAGACAAACTTAACAAACCTTTAGCCAGGCTAAGAATAAAAAGGATTGAAGACCCACAAAAAATGTCAGATGAAAAGGGAAACATTATATTCGATGCTATAGAAATGCAAAGGGTCTTTTTGGACTATTCTGCTCTCCTATGTGCCAATATGCTAGAAAACATGAAGAAGTGAGTAAGTCCCTGCTCACCTGTAACCTATCAAAATTGAATTTGGTTGTCAAAGAAAACTTGAACAGAACAAAAGTGAAAATGATGTGAAGAGAAATGGCTCAAAAAAAGTTATACGAATGGCTACAAATAAATGAAAAAATAAAACTCGTCATCAGTAGTCATCAGAGAATGCAAATCAAAACCACAAGGATATATCATCTCTTCCAAACAAGAATAGCTATTAGCATGAATGGTTATTATCAAGAAAGTAAAAACAAATATATGCTGTGGGGATTTGGAGAAAAGGGAACTCTTGTATACATTCTTGCTTAGAAAGTAAATTAGTATAGCCATTATGGAACACAGTATGGAGGATCCTCAAAATATTTAAATAAAGCAACTATACAATTCACTTAAGCACTTTCGGTCCACAGCCAAAGGAAATGAAGTAAGCATAAATAAAAGATACCTGCATTCCCACATTTATTGCAGCACTAATCACAATATCTAAGATATGGAACCAATGGAGCTGTCCCTGGGTGAATGAATGAATGAATACATAAATACATACATACATGCACACATACATACAAGTAGAATATACACACAATGGAATATCACCCAGCTGTACAAAGAGTGAAAATACTATCACTTCTAAAAAATGGATGGAATTAAAGGAAGGACATTAGCCAGGCACCGAAAAACAATTACTTCCTGATCTCGCTTATAAATGGAAAGTAAAATGTTGACTTCATAGAAGTTGAGAGTAAAGTGGTCATTACCAAAGAGGAGAGAGACCAATCAGTGAGTACCAAGCCACAGTTAGATAGGAGTAACATATTCTGGTGATCTAGTGCACAGTAAGTTGACTATAGACAATAATGTACGGTGTATTTACAAAAAAAAAAAAAAAAAGAAGAAGAAGAAGAAAAGATTTAGAAAGTTTTCACCAGAAAGAAATGATAAGTGCATGAAGAGATACGTGTTTAAACATCCATGGTGCCCCACTAATATATACAATGTTTATTATTTGTATGTATCAGTTAAAAATACATTTAAAAAGTGATATCCAGAGAGTAAGGCTGGCAGTAAGAGCTTTGTGAGTTCATATTAAGGAAAGATCGTGTAAGACCAAGTGTACCTAATAATTCTTCACAGAAAAAATAGCATTTTACCTAAAGGAAGGGTGTACTTGGAATGAGTGCGGATCCCTGAAGAAATGATTGGAGACAGAAGAAACTGGCCAAAGCCAATTCTTGCCATAGAGGTTTCAGTACCGATGCGGAGGCCTGAGACTGTAATCAGGACACAGAAGACAGATGTCCGGTTTACAGAATGACTTGTGCATAAAAAATACTAGTTGTTCAGCCTTAGAGTGAGATGTAAGCTAGGGAGAAATTTTGGAGTGATTTAAGATGGAAAATAAAGTAAAAATAGATTTTGAAAAGAAATTTTTTCAAAAGCAAGGTTCTCAAAAATCATTCAAAAGCATGCGTTCATAAGGTGATACATTTGAAAGAAGAAACAAAACAGTGTTCAGCTGAATTTATTGTGACCAGTAAGAGACTGTGGATATGACTAAAATTTTAAGTATAAAAGGATAAGGAGGAGAATGTTGGAGACAAAACTTAGATTGATTTTGAACAATTAGTTGTAGTCTCTGGCAGATTTGAAGAATAAGAATGACCTTAAACATCAAGCATGAACTTTATAATAATAGTGAGTATTCTGTGTTGACAATGCATCGTGTTGTACAGATTAAGCAAGGCATTCATCAATTCCTACACTGACCCTATAACTTTTGCTTTTGGAAAGACTTAGACATTTGTGTAATTTCCTACCTTATTTATGGTCACTGTCAAGAAAAGTGGTAAAGCAGGATTCAGTTGGACTCAAAGGTCACCCACTTTAATTAGGGAAGGGATTGATAAATATAAAACCCAGATCAACATGTTTATAAAAACGAGAGCAGACACTGAAGGCGATGAATCAAGAATTAAATGGTAGGTTTAGAAAATGAGTAGTATTAAATCAAGGAAGTGGGTCTGGTCTACAATTTAAAAGGAAAGAACACTGGGCAGCAATTAAGGGGAAGGAAGTTGTTTGATGCATTTAAGATCAGCTGGATGAAGGTTCACAGATGGTACAGGGAGTACTGAATGGAAGAAACGCAGAGCCCAGCTCTGCTAAAATGGCAAAAACTGGAAAGGAGCTGCCTGAAACTCACTTGTCCTAAAGGGTGATGGACCTCATGGTCTTGGAGATGTCAAGGCCATGGGCAAGACCAAGAGGTCATAATTCCTAGGAAGATTTTAATAACTGCTTTTATACTCCTTTGAGCTTAATTTTGATAAATTACCTTTTAAATTACATTGCTTTAAATCTGTGAAAAAATTTAAGTAACAAGCACAGTTTGACTTGTTTGTTTTGCTTTACTAATCTTGAATTAAACTTCTTGCACCATTCATGTATTTCTTTCACATGATTATATAAGACTATGTTTACTGAAAAAGTAAACCATAGAGAAATCATTTGAAAAAAGTAAACTATACCTAAAAATGGCACTAGAGGTAACTACTCTTAATATACAAAGGGATAAACTTTTCAGATTATTTTCTATGTACACACATAAACAGTTTAATTACCAGTTAGTACAGAAAAGATGTAACCAAGATGTAATCAATTTTTCAAAAGTACATATTAATTCAAAATTTTCATGTATTTTATTTAAATTCTTTCTGCTATTTTTAATGACTAATCAACTTGCTGATTGCATTAAATCCTTCAATTTGATGTAAGAACAAATTATCTTTTGACTTTAGAACTTTTAGATTATAGACCATTCAATTGCCACAGAACTCTTGACTTAAATAAGATGTCAAAATGAAGTTAAAAATGTACATACATTATTCCGGGACATAATTACACTGATCCATGAAAATTAAAACTGCAATTATAACCATAATTTACCATTTAATCATAATTAATATATTAGTTGTAGAATACAGGGACATGTAGATACAAATGAAAAATTGACTTCTAGACACTATAGCTATTAAGTCTATCATTCTTTATTCTGATGAAGTAAGCCATATTGAAGATACTCTGATAAAAAGACTTGGAGAGAAGCATGGCTTAAGTCTTGGCAAAAATTAATCTATTATTTAAAATAAAATAAAATTTAAATCTAGTATGTCATAGGACTGAGGTATATATTTATTAAATGTTAAGTGAATGGAAGGGGGATTCTTTTGCTAACTCATTCATGAGCCAATATATATTGAGCTTTTATCACGTATCACTCAATGTACCATTATTGGGATAAGATAACAAGCCAAGTTTCCAAGAGTTCACCATCTAGTGGGGTAGAAACAAAGCAAATAAATAATTAGAAGACAATGTTGCAGCATTATTGTAAAACTATGGTTGTAGTTTTAAGTTTGCCTGCATGGTAGGTAGAGAGATAGTGCCTTACTATGTAGAGTGATGATGGATGAGTCAATATGTGAATGGTGAGTAGAAGTTTTATAAAATCAGGATTACGATTGCCATTGTATGGGTGAAAAAATCAAATTTGGGGGGAGTGATAGACACAGATCTTATGAGCAAAGGTAAGTAAGGTGAGAAATAAAAACTATTTTTTCATGTTGTAGAACTAATTATTCCATTATCCTATATTACCAGACAAAGAAATAGGGGCCCCAGTATTTCAGTGAAATTCTAAATTAACAGAGAAGTCAAGGCAACAAAAAGCAGCAAATTAAAGTTCTTCTTATCTTTATAATCATGTAGACACACAAACTGTGGGAAATAGACACACTGATTCATTGAATTACTGACACGGACGTTTTATTAATACCTGATTTACATAAAAAACAAGAAGATCATAGTTTTTTGGTTTTTTTCTTTTCACTTATTTATATATCCTTGCCTCAATGGTGGCCCAAATTCTAATTAATATTTTAGATTACCCACCAAATGCCACCGGTACATTGTCATCGACAATTCTGACCTAGAAGAACAGCCCCTTAAGTCACACTGCTGTTGCTTCTTTGCCATTTCCTGCACAGTAGTCACTTGCTGCTCAAACTCCAGCCAGCTTCCATCAATAAACTAAGAGGGCACAGAGACCATGCAAGCTTGAGCTACCACAGTATACAGAACTCAGATTTGTTTTCTAAAGGTCTCTTAAGTATTCTGGCATTTTTTTAAATATAATTTTTCAGTTATCATCCTATTTTTTAAGTTTTATTTTTATTGGAGTATGTTTGCATTACTTTATACATACATATGTTTGGGGGAATCAGTATACATTGGGGAGGATGTATAGGAAAAGGAATCCTTCTACATTGTTCATGGGAATGCAAACAACTATAACCGCTATAGAAATAAATATGGAGGTTCTGCAAAAAAAACGAAGCAGTTGAAATTCTATTTGACCCAGCTATATCTCTCTACTGGGTATACCCCCACCCAATTAAAATATTATAGTACAATGATACATGGATACTTACTTAGGTAGCAGGGCAATTAACATAACTAAGCTCTGGGAAACAGTCTAGATGCCCATCAGTGGATGAATGGACAGAGCAAATGCTGTATATAGAGACAATGAAATGTTATGCAGTCATAAAGAAGAATGAATTCATGCCATTTGTTATAAGACCATAATATTTTCTAGAATTTTCGAACAAAGCATTTAGATGTAAATTAATGCTTGATTCTGAACACATTAATACTGCAATTTAGTTTTGATTTTTGAAAAAAACATATCTCTGTGTCCTTATCTCTATAGAACATGTACAGGATTTACTAAATTATCAAAGCCCTTTTTGTTTGGTATTTGTTTTGTTTTACAGTTCTATATTTTTGTGTAGATATTTCAAACAAAAATGGATTAGTAGGGGTTGGGGATTTATTTCAAGTGGTAGAGGGCTTGCCTAGCAAGTGCAAGGCCCTGAGTTCCATCCCCAGGACCCAACAAAAAATGGATCAATAAAAGCTAAAAACATACTTTTGCATAAGCTAAGAAATATAGATATTGCCACATGTACAGTTAGGACGTTAAATTATCCCTTTAAAATTACGTGTAAATTACAAATTTTTGTTTCCGTAGATATTTATTTGCATTTTGTAAAGTGAGCATGAAGGACTTTTATAAATAACAAATAATATAAAGGAAAATTGATGTGACCGCATAAGAAAGTTGTGGATTCAAATTCACAGCCTGGCTGGCAGTGTCTCTCTTACGACAGCAGAATCTCTTTACTTCCCAATTCAGAACACCCATATTGTGATTGAGGTGGACCAGAGTTTGTCTTTGTAGATGTATAAGTCCCTGTTAACTCTGGACAATGACAATTACTCTTTAGAACGCAGTTTTTATTCCCAAGAAAATTGTGGCTGACAAAGGTTACATAATTTCTCCTTGACCAAAAATCAATAAATGTGGGATGATGACTTGAGTTTCTATCTACCTGATGATGACGCCTCTACTCTTTCTCTAAGAAAGCTACTTCCTGAGTAGAAAGGTGCCTTTTCACACTAGACATGCAGTAGAGAAGACAGACAAAACTTCTTGCCTTCAAACTAGACTTTGACATTGAAGATCTGAACTTTCTCCAGAAGTTTCCAGAGTGCCAACTTCCGGCATACTCATTAACTGGGGCTGTGTCTGGAAAATTGCTTTCTGCCTGGGCAACCTGGGGATGCATGCTCCAATCACCAAGAGAAGGCCAAGAGCATTGTGGTCATACACGATGGTGGTTAAGAGGGGATGAGAAGAAAAAACAGAAGGAATTGCCCTGACTTAGCAGTTTGGTTTCCATCTGATAGGAAACAAGCAAGCAAGCAAGCAAGCAAGCAAACAAAAATCCAAACAGCTAAATCAAGATTTGTTGAACTGGATACATGGTCTAGAGAGGCAGGCTGTAGCCTGCCTCCATTAACACTGATAAACTTCCATAAAGCAAAGGTTAAATGTTTATTTCTCAGAATTACTTCAAAAATACAAGATTCTTGAACTAGTTTTATTTCAACATTAATTATGTTAACAATCATAATTTCATGACTTTTTGGGGGGGTGGTTTACTGGTTATTGAATACAGGGTCTTGTGCATGCTAGGTGAACACTCTACCACTGAACTACATTCCTGGTTCTCTTTTCTTTTTCTCTCTCTCTTTCTTTCTTTCTTTCTTTCTTTCTTTCTTTCTTTCTTTCTTTCTTCCTTCCTTCCTTCCTTCCTTCCTTCCTTTCTTTCTTTTTCTCTTTCTCTCTCTTTCTTTCTTTCTTTCTTTTCTTTCTTTCTTTCTTTCTTTCTTTCTTTCTTTCTTTCTTTCTCTCTTTCTCTCTTTCTCTCTTTCCTTCTTTCTCTCTCCCTCTCCCCACTTCTTTATTTCTTTCTTGATATTTTTGACACAGGATCTCACTAAGTTGCCCAAGGCAGCCCTCAAATTTGTGATCTCCCTGCCTCAGGCACCCAAGTAGCAGGGATTACAGGTGTGCACCACCACATGCAGCATCCTTTCATGAGCTTTATTTTAGGGTAAGGAGATGCTGAGGAAAAGAAAAATATTTCAGTGTAGATACATTCTAATACATAATACTTACCAACTTCCCGCCAAAATATTTGATGGACATAGCATTTTTATTGTCAAAATGCACTAAATTTGAATAGGTGGAAAGGACATCGTGTTTTATTTTTCATGTGCAACTTAAGTGTTAAATTTCCTTTGATTGATATGAAATAGTTTTTATTACAATAAGATGACAATAGAAGTTCTGTCTAAAAATAAAATTTGAGAGTATAAAAAGGATTCATCAGTTATTTTTCCCTCTTTTAGCACTTAATTGCCTGATTTTCCATAAATATGCTAAAAATGGACAGAATAGATTAGTTGAGCTCAATTTACTTCTCTGGACAAGATCTGGGCAATTAAAGAGATCAACTTTATTTATAATATTTTCTGATTACAATATTCCCCAGGTTTGGATGTCTTTCTCTTTCTCTTTTTGAGAATATATAAGTGCCACATATCACTATTTTAATGAGAAAAGTTTCTTTTTAATTACACCAGCTGTGACTATATCTCTCATTGTCATATCACTGAACAAAGTAGGGTGCTCAAAAAAACAGCTTTAAAGTTAAAGAAATTAACAAATATGCCCCATATTAACTGTAATCTGCTGAAACATCTTGATTGGTATTGTGCTGTAATGGAGAGAAACTAAATCAAAGCAGATCTGCTTTAAAATATTTCCAACTTCAGCACATGAAGTAAAATGGCTACTTCTTCCATATGTTGTTTGTACTGGGATGTGAAGGGTATTTTATATTAAACATCTGCCTGCATATTGCCTCTATAACCACATTCAACTGAGGAAAAAAAATCACAAACTTCATTGAGTACATTAATATACAATATAATAATGCGCCTTCAGATTGACATTGAATGGAGCATTCTAATTTGTATGATATTCAGGGGCTGGGGATTTAGCTCAGTGATTAGAGTGCTTGCCTTGCAAGCACGAGGCCCTGAGTTTGATCCCCGGCACCACAAAACAAAACAAAACAAAACAAAATAATAATTTGTATGATATTCAAAGGGCTTATGTTGCCAAAAGCTATATTACAGTTCATATCAGTGCAAAGTACAAGTGACCACAACCAATAAGACCAATAAGAAACTTCAGTTTTGTTTTTGTCCTTTCCCCCTCTACGGTTAAATTTTAAGATATCCTTTAGCTTTCCCCTTTAACTGGAGGTAATTTTCAAGCTTTTTGCCTCTTATCCAAACTCTTTCATATTCACTTCAGTATATGCTACAAATAAATCCTAAGTATTATTTTAATATTTCTCTTTTTGAAAATGAGTTATTTATTTTTCCCTATCTAGCTTCTAGCTTTGTGTTTTGTCGGGAGCCGAGAGGCAAGCCACTTCAGCAAAGTCTAACATAATCCGTGACTTCCGTATTCCCAGAGCCTGCGCGCGCCAACAAAGCCCGCGCACGCCAAGTAAAAACCTCCCGCGCGTGCCAATGGTAAAACCCAGCCCACTTCCCTGTTGCTCATACCGTGCCACTAGCACAGAGCCAAACAGCTCGCAACAAGTACCTTGCCACCCTATGACTCATCTGACCCTGCCCCTGCCTGCCTTAACTGTATATAACCGACTGGAACAATAAAAATTTTTTGAGGCTTGATCAGAATCCTTGTCTTGCCTCCATTTCTCGCGCTCCTTGTCCCTTTTTTCATTCTTCTAGGTGGACTCCTCGG
>PVJO010010511.1:0-63913 GCA_004026905.1 Hystrix cristata
AAGATGTGGTTTTTCTACACAATGGAGTACTACACCGCCATAAAAAAGGATAAACTAGAGTCATTTGTATGTAAATGGATGTTCCTTGAGAACATACTATTAAGTGAAATTTTTCCTGGTTTTATTGTTCCCAGTGTAAAATCTACCCAGTAAAAAAGGGACGATTGTACATTTTTACCCCTAGAATGTTATCATGAGTTATTTATCGTTCAGAGATCACTGCACTATTACTAACTGCATCTCTCACACGTGAGTAACCAATACCACAACCCAGTGGCATCCGTTCTGCACCAGCAGGCTGTCATGTTCATGATGAGTCAGTGCAGAGCTTCTGGTCTCTGACTACTTTGTTACATCTTTTTACCATTATTTTTATTATTTTGGTGGTACTAGGGATTGAACCCAGGTAGCAACGAGCTAACACCCTACCCATTTTATTTCGAGACCTTGTCTCACTAAGTTCCCCAGGCTGGACTTGAACTTGTGATCATCCTGCTTCAGCCTCTTGTATAGCTGAGATTACAGGCTTGCACCACCAGACCTGGAAACTGCATCTTCTAATATAGCCACAAATGAACTTTTAAATATTGAGTATTTCAACATATTATTTCATTATAAGTGACTATCCTTTTGTTTATAATTAGGGTGCAATATTGCTTAAATCATCATTATAACTTATTTCTATAAATTTCTTTTCAGGATGGCAAGGAAAAATAATAATTATAGTAAAAATGATGTACTAGACTGATAGAATTAAGAGTCACTTATGAGATGATCTTCTAAGGTCTTCCCAGTTCTAATTTTCTATGTGGTAAGAAAGGCTGGATTTCAAGAGGAAGGAGAGAATATTCTAAGGTAGAAATGACTCCAGTGAAATGGCCTGGTTGAGCAGAGTTCAGTGTCTACAGACAAGTCGAGATAGAGCAAAGGTTTCCTTAGGTCCTGGTGTGGTCATGTTACCTTAAAACCACTCACCCTCCCACCTCTCTGTAATTGAAGACTCCCAGGGAAATTGCCAGGACTGGCATTACAGGAAATTGCCTGTGGCCAGTGGAGCGTCTCTGGTTACTTTCCTCAGCAACAGAGGACAGTGGTAGCTTCCTGTCTGTTAGATGGAAGCTGTATGCCTCCTTGTTCTGGAGAGTGCCTAGGAAAACTTAGTTTCTGCTCCTTATGTTGTTGTTCAGCTGCTGTCATTGGAATTTGCCCCTGTCTTATCCAGCACCCTTGCCTCCAGCCTCCTTGCTCCATCTGGAAAGTTTTGGTCCATGGTACCATTGTCTTTTCCCATAATCCTATTAGACAAATATTAGACAAAGTGAGTGTGAAGATGAATGTTAAATTCAATGCTGCTCACACTGTTGTCTACTCTGTGCCAGCCCGCAGCATTCTCCTCCCAGAGTGCCTCTTGATTTCACCCTTATGAAAAACTTGCCTGTCTTATATACTGTAAAATGGAGGGCAAACTGGAAAGTGTACACTAGCACTTAGCATGTCAAAGGCATAGAAGAGAGATAAAATATCTCATATCTGGAAGGTGTTTGGAATCTAAAATAGCAATATTTTGTCATAGCTCTGCCATCACTACCTTCTCACTGAGGTGTTGTGTTGATAAAGTATTATAGAAATGTCTGAAGAGATAAGAGACCATCTGGAAAATCCACAGTGCTCCCTGGGAATTAGGAAAAGGCACACAGCACAGAGGCAAGAATGATTAAGTGTGTGGCTGGTTTATAAATATGCTTTCCTTATTGGAAAAAACGGCCAACATTAAACAAAATATTGGATGATACTAAATCCATCCGAGAGATAAAGTTCTTCTTACAGATTTTAGTCAGAATTTATGTTTTGCTTTTTTCCCCAAGGTGGATAAGGTCAGAATAGTGGTTCCCTCAATTCTGGAGTCCTCGTATGGAGGTTCTGGTAGAGAGAGGACTTAAAAAGCACATAAGGTTTTAAGGTCAAGACTTTGGAGTTAGTCAGACCTGGGTTCAAATTATAGCTCCATTTCTGAGATCATCAAACACTAGTTGGGTGTCATCCACTGTGTAGGTATTTGGGATATGATGTTGGACAAGACAAATAGTCTCTACTTAATAAATAGAGATTGCATTCTAGTGGGAGAAGACAAAATGTCTAATGATGAAAACATAACAAAAGGTATGATTGGAAGTAACTGGGGACTACCTTAGGCTGGGTGGTCAGGAATGGCCTGAGAAGAGGGAATATCACTAAGACTTGGATGATGAAAAGAGGCCAGCAATAAAATGAACAAACAGAAATTTAAGAGAAGAACATTCTGGGAAGAAATAACAGCCAGGCAGAGGTCCTTGGCAAGAATAGGTTTGATGGAACAAACACTCACCTGCGTGATTGGAGCTGAGCTGAGCAAGCCAAGGAGAGAGTGAGGAGGCGAAGCTGCCCAACATCAGGTCATCAGGCCTTGTAGAAATTCAGCTAGTAATCATCATCATTATAAAGCACAGGAAGGGAAAATAAAGCTGGAGCATTTGGGGACTATTTACAATAGCACTTGAGGAATTTGAATCTGACAAATTGAGGATGGGGGTGTCACTGTAAGATTTGAATTGTGTGCTGGAAATGGAGCCGAGGAGATGAGAGCAGAGTACAGAGTGACCATTTTCGTTTGTTACTACATTTCTAGCATTTGAATTTCTCCCAGATTCTCTGCTACAGCTACTGCTTTCTCAACGAATGCAAATCCATGGATCACTGGACACCTGCTTTCGCAGCAACCTCATGCAAAGAAATTTTCTTGTGTTTTGTGACTGGTCTAACAAGGCGGTATCTACATCATAGTTCCCAAACCAGCTACCAAACTGGCTATTTAGTGAGGCATACACCTGTCCCACAGGATGCTATTTAAGATGAGTTTTCTATTCTTTTGAACAGTGACACCATCAGGTGAAATCATTAGTCCACTTCAAATTTACTTGGTTAGGAGGGGTGCGACTAAGGGTCAGGTTCCTCGGTGCAATACTGTTTCTTAGTTTACATGATCTAATTTTTTCTTCTTCTTTTTTTAACAGGGAGAGAAGGAGTCTTATGGAAAGCCATGTGGGGGCCAAGAATGCAATCAAGGCTGTAAATGCCCTCCTGAAAAGGGGGCTAGAGTAAGTTGCTTATTTCACTATTGAAAGACACACAGTTACAGGGGCCATTATCTGTTTTCTTTAGAATTAAACTGCTTAGAATTTAGTCTTACAACCTCATGAAACAATCAAAGTGATGAGGACCATCTGGAAGGAGTTTTTCCAACTAATGACAGGCAGAACTAGATGGATCAAACAGTCTCTGAGGGACCAAGAAGAGGTTTCCTTCACTGACTTAATGCCAAGGTTCTGCAGAGTTTCACTGGCATATTTCCAAAAGCCAATTAGGTTGTGCAGAACCAGACTGTGATAATGTTTGTAGATACGTACGAGTTTTCATAGCCCATTTATATCTACTTGGTTTTTCCATACCACTCTGACAAATAGGTGGTCAAATTATTATCTACAGACTGGGATGTGATGCTTCCAAAATTGCCCTGCTTATTAGAATTGAATCAAGAGTACAGAGTATCCGTGAAGTCCACAAATATCAACAACTACACATAAAAGCAGCTTATATGGAAAAAATGGCTTATAGGTACTACATGAAAGCGTGGGATGTGTTTTAAAACATTATAACAAATTCAATGTATTATCCTTTATTGACAATGCACGGTTCAAATTGTGGTGTAAATTGTGATGAGCATGGTACATCAACATAGAATTTCTACCAATCCCTGTATTTGCATAGCCTCCAGGTGAGTTGTATCTCTGATTTTCACTAAATCAGTCTACATTTTTAGTATAACCTAGAAAAAGTATTTAAAGGGGTTTAAGCTATTAAAAGTTATACATAAAAAAGTCATATATCCAATATTTCCAGCATTTATGGCCATTAGGTTTAACTCAGATCTTTCAGTTTCTGGTACTGTGTTTGCACTCTCATCACATTCAAACAAGTCTGCTTTACCCTGTCAAAGGGAGGTAGTAGCATAAATAGGTCAACTAAACCTTTAAAAACATAGCCAAGCAGAGAACACAGTGACCGTTCCACCTTCTCTTTCATTATCTTCCATCTGCGGTAAAGTGAAATGTCAAACTATGCCAGAATTTGAAGGAAAAGAATAAAATGCCATCTCTTCAACAAAAAGGATCAGACTCATCATATGTTAAAGGCATAGCCTTAGAAAATCATAAAATATCACAAAGGGAAGGCATGTTAGTGAGCTTCTCATCTTACCTGTCGACTGTATGGAGAAAACAGAAGGAAAATGACTTTCTGGGGTCACACAGTAAATTGATAACAGATTCCTGGCTATTACCTGAGTCCTTTGATTTCTCACCTATGTACTACACTTACCCACTGCTGCCTCCCAGGGAAGCCACATTCACTGTAGCCTTCACCTCTGATCTACAACCAGGAAATGTTGGGGAAAAAAGTAAGTCTACAGTAAACACCCAGATGCAGTCTTAAACAACATGCAAGCAGTATTGACAAAGCAAAAGTCTCCCTCGATACCACTGTTGTCTTTCTTGTCTTTTTCTATGTAAAATCAGAGAAATGTACACATATATACAAAAATACCTTCATATGCTGGTTTTATTTCCTGAAGTCCTTTTTACAAGATTTTCTTTGTGGAGTCTGAAGTCCATTTGTAAAGCCTGAAGTTTCTGACTTTCCTATTTATTTTCTAAATAAAATCATAAATAGGCTTTTTCCCCACTGACTAGGTTCTTAAGACCATTTCTTCTACCCCATAGTTTAATTCAACTATTTCCTTTCTGATGAGCACTTTGATTGTTTCTAAATTTTTGCTATTTTATAAAATGCCAATGCCACAGTGAAAATATTCGAACAGGCCTCCTTGTGCTCTGAGATACTGAGATGCTGAGAATTAGAATTATTAAATAGACATTTTTAATTTTCAAAGCTACCAGCAAATTACCTGACAAAGTATCTTCCAACTCATACACTCATTAACATTTTATGTGAGTGTCCGTGTTTCTACACCCTTAACAGTACTTCACATTTTTACTAATACGATGAGTGAAAATTTTCCTTGTTTCCTGAATTTGTATGAGTTTAAGCATCATTTTGCATATTCATTGGAAGTTTATATTTCCTGCGTGAATTTCCTGGACATAACCTCTAACCATTTTCCTACATTGTGATTCTTATTGACTTTATCCCTGCAACAACCCAAGTGCAAACAGATGAGATTTGAAGTTTGACACCAAGGGATATTTCCTGATGGCTCCTGGGAATGGGGTGGGAGATAACGAATCAGACCTACTGACCAAGGAAATAAGAAGCTCTATTCTGTTTGTCATGTTGGGGAGCCTTTAAAAGTAAAAATATCTGAACTGAGGTCAGTCCTACACCAATCATGCTATGCTACACTCGTTGTTTAACGCCAGCCTGAAATTTTTGTTTTTGAAGATGGAGGACAGTACATTTACTCTTCGAGGAGACTTCTTTTGGGTTCCAAACATCTGGAGCCCAAGTCTGGCTTCTCTTTTGAAAACATCTGAGTGACTAAAGGGGTAGAGAATGGAGGAAACTGGATTATCATTGCACAGATTATTCTTCCTCAGTGTTTAAAAGACACAGAATTAAATACATTCCTAAAAAAATTATTTCTGAGGTCTGAAATTTCTGAGAGTATTTGTCAGGGTTATTGACCCACACTTACCTGTATTTTATGAGTCAAGAGCAAGAACGTCTTACTTTCCAAATAGATAAGGAAGCCAATGCTCATGGGGCAATCTAAACATGGATCCTTGGTGCCACCTCCCTTCCCTCCTCTGTTCCCAGGGTCAAATGGGATTGTTTAAACTGGCCCCACATTATTGATCCTGCAGGATAGCCCCTCTGTATCCCTGTTGTGCAGATGTCAGAAAGATTTGAGACTGTTTTCCTTAGTTGTGCAGAGAGTCCTGTTTGGATTTCAAACTGTTCCTCTTTAGCTGGGAGAGGAATAGAAGGTTGGGTCACTGCTGAGCAATGTTGCGGCCCTTGGCAGGCCTACCTCCTGCCTTGGGAAGACATCAAGCACATAACTTGCTGGGCAGTGTGTATTTTTCCTTTGCCAAAGGCCTCATGAACTGACCAGGACTTTTACACAACACCTAGCACTCGTGCAAACTGCAATCCAACCCTTTCTGCCTAAAGCCACCTCAAACTGATTTCTCCAAGGTATGCCCCTCTGGTAAAAGCTCTGCCTAGTGGCGGTACACTGCTTTGCCCTCTCCAAAGCATCACAGTGCACCCTTTCTCAGGGGCTCTGTTACTGTCCGTATGCAACAAATAAAGAAACTGGTGAGTGACTTGCCCAAGGTCACTTGCCTGTTAGCTAAATCTTATTTAGCCTACTTTAGGAGAATGGCAACTTTAAAAGATGACATATCTCTTAGTATTAATCAGTTCCCCCTCCCACATTTAGATTTAGATTTAATATTTAACTTTTAGTTTTCTTTCTTGGGGGTAGGTTTTATCTGGTAAAAACATTTTTTGAGCTGGTCTCTTATCTGGTATTTTTTTTCCTGCCATTTGATTGAACAGAACATATTAGGCTGACATTTTCATCTCTTCCCTTTTTCCTCCTGGATTTGAAAGCTATCTCTGCATTATACTCCATCAGTGTGTGCTTTTCTGAAGTTGGAGATGGGAGGAAAGGAAATGTTTATTTTGTTCTGCGCCTAGTATTCCTCAATAATAATTCAGTGTCCTCTGTTTGAACAGCATTGTAGTATTTATATACAATGTGGCGAAATCCTCATTATCCATGACATCTAAAGGAACATTAATATACACAATCCAACAGTATTATAATAAAATATAAAGGAATGTTTGGATTCCCCTCCAGGTAAGGGCTGTTTGTCCCACTTTATGGCTTAGGAAACCATGTCCTAGCTTGAAGGTTTTTCAGGCTAGAATTTCATGTGAAACCAAGTCCAAGTTTTTTTTTTGTTGTTTTTTTTTAACCCATCTCTTGCCTGCATCCTGTTGGTGCTTTGCCACGAAATGTGTTTCTCATGAATTCCAGGGCCCAGATCCATTAAACACTACTCCTTCCTTTTTTTTTTTTTTTCTTCCTCCTGCAAATAGCTAGTGTTCCTTGGATCAGCTGACTAGTACCCTGGATACCAAGAGCCTTTTCCATTTTCTCCTGAATTAGACGACTGCTGGGTACATCTTTCCTTCCTCCTTGTGTGCCCTCCCCCACAACACACACACACATACTCCTGCCCTGATCAACCATGACCACACGCACCAAAGTCCTTATTGTCTGCTTCTCCAAAGGGAAAGTTCACATTGCGCATGACCTGTTTGGGTAGCTGGGCCTTTGTTCCAGTTGTGTGTATGTAGCATTTTTGCCTTCGTTGCCCAGTTACTCCTGAGCTTTCTGTGGGCCAGCCTCACCGCTGACCCTGTGCACTACTAACCTGCTTGATGCCAAGTCCAGTGGACACTTTTGATTCTCTGTCTTCCTCGAAATCTCTGCTGCATAAGACACTTCCTTTTCTCCTAAAACTCTCTGTTCCCTTGGAATTAATACCATTCTCTTTTAGTTCTTTTCCTAGTTTTATTGGGACCCCCCCGAGTTCTGTTCTCATCCCCTTCTTACTGTTGACTTCTCCCAGGGTGGTTTCAAATACTCCAAGAATTTCAATCACCACCTGTACATTGATAAATATTAAATCTGTATTTCTGGCTCAGCCTTGCTTCAAGTCAGTATTGGCAATTGCTTGCAGATTCCTTTGCTTGATTTGTTTTGTTTTGTTTTGTTTTTTTACTGACACCACACAAACATGTCTCATACAGAACTCAACCACCAAACCTTGTCAAACTAGTTCCTTCCCAAGTCCTACGTATGTTTTCTCCATCTCAGCAGCAAATGGCACCACACCAAGCACTCAGTTGCTGAACCCAGAGAACTTGGAGTCATTGTCTCCTTTCCCTTCCTCACTACCACTTCCAAATCATAATCAAGTCCTAAATGTTCGTCTTCTGCAGTGAAGTCCAAAGTCACCCACTTTGTAGTCAGTGCTCACAAGAGCTTGCAGGGCTGGGGCAAGGCTCCTCAAAAGACTGCACATGCTCTGAATCAGGTTTAATGCAGGACACAGAAATTTACAAGATTAGCTTACAATATCTACCCACAGAGTCAACTACAGAAGAGTGCAATAGAGAGCCAAAGAATCCAGCCCAAGGCCTGCAGTCTACAGCAGTGTCCTATATGAGTCCGGGTCAGGGGGCTGAGGAATCCGCCACGGAAGACTGAAGGGTCTGTGCCGGAAAGCCCAAGGGCCAGAGCTGGGGGCTAGAGAGTCTGCACCAGCAGGCTGAAAGGTCAGTGCTAGAAGCTGAAGAATCTGCCCCGAAAGCCGAGACAACACTCAAGGCAAAGACCAGAGCTCCTCCAAAGAAAACAACAGCCATTTGGGTGAAGGAGAACAGCCAATGCTCCTCTGAGGAAAATCAGCATGAAATCCTCCCCTCCCATTCTTCTTTTATACCTTTCCGGCAACAGTCCTCCTTAAAGTGGGTCTTCCACACCCAGAGCGACACTGACTCAATTCAGCTGGCTGTTCCCACTCAAACTGACCATTCATTAACCACCACACCCACTTTCCTCCATCCTCACTTCTCCAACCCATGCCTGTATCATTTCTTGCCTGAATTACTACAACGGCCTCTAGACTGGTCTCCCAGCCTCTAATCTCTCCGTCTCCCTCCCATTTATTTCCCAATCTCCTGCCCTCATCTTTCAAAACACAAATATCATCATGAAACTCTTGCTTAAAATCCTTCAATGACTCCCCATAGATTTCTCAATGAAATCTTTCCTCTAGGAAGCACACAGCATCCTCCATTGACCTGGCACCTCTCATCACTAGAAACCCTCCTTCTCTTCAAAAATAAAACAAGACACATTAAAAAAATTGCATGCACTGAGCTATCAACTGTTCTGAGAACCTGCTATGTCATTTGATGTGTTGCAGGTTTTATGTCTGCTTTTCTCTGTGTGTGTATTGTCCATCCCCTAGTTCAACGCTTTCTCCACTAACTTGCCTAAAACTAAACAAAAACTCCACCTTCTTGTGAAGCTTTCCATGATCTGCAAGGCTGAGATTACCTACTCCTATGATCATTCCTCTCATGCTCAATTAAACTACTCATTTGCTTGCTCTCCACTATCTTTGAATGACTAAAGGCCAGAGACTAGGCACTGCAACTGTCCTGTGAAGACTGACCGACTGACTGACACATCTTACCTAGGTAGAGTTCCAGGCCCGCTCTCTACACCCTGGCTTCACTGTTAGGGCCTCGCAGAGTCAATTGCAATCTCCTTTCCCAGAAGGCCTCAACGATGTCAAAAGAAAACAAAGAGCTAGGGCATCCATTTCCCTACCGTTTTAGATCTCATGAGGTATAAGGGTTCTACACTCTAGTTCCTGCAGTCTGCTTTGGGGATTCTGTTCTCTCTAACTCCCCTGAGTTTTTGACTCAGATGTCTTCTTTGCCCAGTTGCTTCTTACTCTATTTACGAATACAAGTTATTTGGCAAAATATTTTATTTTTGTTATACTACCAACAAGTTGTTCTTCCCTCAAGATGAAGACATTCATGAATAACTGTGAATCAAAAGTAACCCCTAAGTTTCTTTTTGACATTGATTCTGTTCTCCTTTCCATCAAACCTTTTCCAAAAACCTTGGGTCTTGCATTTCCCTTGCTCCTTTTCCTTGTAGGGAAAGAGGGCGGTAACCCCTGAGCAGGGAAGTAGCCACTGGGTGGCAGTAGGAGAGAGAGGTAGAAAAATCAAGTGTCCTGTGTATTTAAATGTGATCATGTAGGTCCAGAATAATTGACGACAATCTTATATGTTAGTGTCTGTACACTGAATCAAGATGCAGCCATAGCTCAGCAGATGTTCACAGGTGATTTAAACATTTCTTTGGTCATATTTGAACATTAAAGGATTTATGGAGTATATTTTCTATACTAGTGAGGGAGGCATCTACTAAAGAGGAGTCCGGGAATGGGAGGAGGCGCTAAATGCACAGGTGTGGAGTCTAAAGCACTGTTTGAGCTCTCCAGAGACTTAAATGTCAGGCCTGAGCTTCACCGACTCGATTACTTCAGGCTGGTGTTTTCCCCTCTCAGGGTCTCAGTTTACCCGTAAGTAAAATGAGGGCTTTGCACTGTATGATCTCAAATGACTACCCAGCTCTGGCAATCTAAATCAAGCACCACGCTACTGTACTCTGATGGTTTCCTCCCTCTAGAGTATCTTATCATGCTTTCTAGTGTTGAGGTGACAAATTAAGGGCAACGTTTGACAGGGCCCCGCTCTCTGAGTGGTGCCTTGGCAGCTGCCTCAGACATGATCCATTTGCTGTGGCTTCTTTACTGCTTCTGCCAGAGGCTCCTGACGTGGAAGCTGTGTGATCTGAAGAGTCACAGAAATTCCTCCTCAACGAAACCCCACACTATCTTCCCCGCTGTGCCCAGGAATCATTCTACGTACAATTCTCGCTTCTAAACTCACTCTTTAGGTTAAGCTCTGCCTTGTCCTTGTATTGCTTAAATAAATCACATATCCCTCTGTGATGAAGGGGGAAGGTTCACCCTGCATGACTGGGGATAAGTTGTGCGGACAAATCACATCTTTAGGGACCACTCAGTTTTACCGTGCTGGTCTGCTAAGCCATATGACAGAGGTGGTGGATACCAAGGCATGGGTAAGTGTCTTGCCTGTCAATGTGGGACATGCAGTATTTTCTCCTCCTGGAGTCTGCCCTCTTTGTCCCTTGATAGCTGTTTACTTCTGTTTTCTCATTCTTCTCTTTCATCCCTGGTCTTTAAGGTCCTCCTTTCTCCCTCTAGACTTCTCTCCTTGCTCCAACATTTCTATATCTCTGTCCCTCATTCCCGTTTTCCTTCTCCTAGTTTCTGTCCCCTGCTTTCAGTTGCTTGAGGTTGCTTCCTGGTTCACCCATCTTTGGTTACAGTTCCCACTGTCAGCTATCAGCAGGCATGAGAACTTCAGCATCGGGGTGTCAGGAAAGCGTGGCTGTGATGCCTTACAGAAGCATCGCACTTATCCAGAGATTCTAAATCTCAGAACCCAGAGTAGTGGTCTCCAAAACACTGTATGCAAATCAATCTATTTGGGTGTAAAAGAAAATATTAGAACTTATTTAGATTTATATTGAGAAAACCTGGGAAGAAACTAAAGATTTGGATTAAATTATTTAGTTTAGATAAAATGAAACTGATACATTAAATGCTATGTTAAAATTGTATCAATTATTATTACTATTAGTAAGTTTTACAAATATGTGGTGTATGTATCATCACTGGCAAGCTCACCAGGTCTATCCTTGGTTTTCCTATTGCATGTGTTCTGTACAAACTCCTGAAGAAAAGTAGAGGCTCCACAAATGGAAGAGATGATTTTTGGGCCCTCGCTTTCTTTTCCTATATATTAACAGAGATATTACTGTTCTTGGACCCAGTTGAGTGGATGTAGATATTATATTATCTAACTGTTTTAACCCTCACAAAATGGACAAGTGAATTAAGGAGATTCCTGCAGATAACCCATGCTATTAAAGATATCCCATGTATTAAAGATATCTCTAATAATATAAATTTTCTTTCATGAAAATGAAAGAGCTCACATTTCCACTACTAGAATGCTTGTTTTCATTAGCCTCATTATGAAGTAAAAATCATGGCAACCTAATTATACCTGACAAGAAGTTAGCAAAAGGATAATGCAAGAATAATCAAGAAATCTACATAAAATATGGATTTATATCCATTCTCAATAATAAAAGATCTTGCCTTAAGTATATTGTGCCTTGACTATTAGCTAAAAAATAGTAAAGCCATCACAATTTACAAGATATTTAACATACTCTTTATTTCCTCTTTATCACGTCTTTTCAAATATTCTATTTATGGCACTTTGTTGCATACATACATACGTGCACCTATATAGAGAGCGGGCTATCTGTATGGTTTATATAATTATTAACATTCTGTCATATAAATATACATATAGTGAGGAAACATCCCCCAAAAGTTTTGTTTTGTTTCTTACAGTGCTGGGGACTGAGCCCTGGGCTTCACGCGTGCCAGTCAAGTGCTCTGCCACTGAGCTGCAACGCAAGGCCCAAAGTTGCTTTTTCAACTGAGCAAGGTATTAAATTAAAAAGAACTGGAGAGAACTAGCCTAGACCATAGTTAAAATAGATGGAGAATAGCCAGCAGAGGCAAAAGAATACTGCATAACAGAAAAATACCCGTTACCAGGTCTCTTGCTCCTTCCATGCAGAAAAGTCATCCAACCACTTGTAGAGCCTCACCCTGGTGGTGTCACATAAAATAAAGCAATGAGGGTCTCAGGAGTTGGAAGAAGAAGACAGCAAAAGAACTTTTTAAGTCATGGAGTCACAAACCTGGGAGGTTGGATCTAGCCCTCAAGTGACACGTCTTAGGTCACAAAAGACCCTCACAGCATGTCTGTGAAGGCTCTTTCCCTCACATTAAATATGAACACACTTAGAAGAAGGGTCCCTTGTAAGTGGCATAGCTGAGGATCTGAACCAAGTACTCCGTCACTCATTTCCATCAGTGTTCTTGCTACCATGTCAGATGGCCCCTAAAACTTATGCTCACAGTAAGCTCAGGTCCCTAAATTACTCACTGCACACAGGTTATTGCGAATGGAGGAAGATTCGGAGTGGAGAAAACATGGAAAGACAGCCCAAATATTAACGAATCGATGTCTTTTCTTCCTTTGCATCAGTGAGTAGTAATTCCTGACTGCATGTACAGCACATGTTTATAACCTTGTCTGGGTTTTTTGATTTTTTTCTAATATTTCTGTCTTTTAAAGAGTAACAAAATATACTCAAACCTTATGGAGGGCCTGGTTTTCATCTATGATGACAAATTTTGTGAGGAATCACATCAATTTTTACTTGCTCTAAGGCAAGTCTGTCCCTTTATGTAGGCTATTCACCATATATATGGAAGTTCACTACAAAGGAGTTAGAAAAGTGTGGAAATGAAATTACCATGTATATGTTAGGAAAGCCATTTGGTGGCTACTTTGATTTTTTTTCTTTTTTTTTTTTTCCTTCCCTTGGTGCTGGGGATCAAACTCAGGGCCTTGTGCTTGCAAGGCAAGCACTCTAACCACTGAGCTAAATCCCCAGCCCCTACTTTGAAAAAAAAAAAAACTTGCATTAATGGAAGTCTTCCAAGAATGTTATTACTTGCACAGCATCTCTTATGCACTATTAGAAGTCAATGGGAAAATGTGCGTTGCTTTGCAAAAATTTGCCTCACTGTCGTCTTTTCAAAGGTGCTCTTATTTTCAAAAATGCAACACATAGCCAATTATTTAATTACCACCACTACTTAAAAAGCTATAGAGGTGGAGGTCTTAAACTAGTCTGCATTTTATTTTTCTCATTGTGCTGTGTGGGCTTTAATCCCATGAGGCAAACATTTAAGAAAGTACTCATGGGTCTAAGTATCGGTGTAGGCCCTGCGGGAGAAGGCAAACATATTACAGGCACAAATGTCTTCATCAGGAGATTCATGCAGCAACGCCTAATTCACTGACACTCATCTGACTAAAAGTCTGAATGGTAGAGCACCAAACCTCAGAAGGAGAGATTGGTATGATCTGGAATGATTAAGCAAACTCTGTTTTTAAATATTATGACAAAAATGTTTTTTAGAAAGGTTAATTTTGAAGGGATTATGCAAGGTTGAATGAGGTAAGGACAGGATAAGCAGACACCGGGCTCCCTATTTTTAGAGGTTAGGCTGCATGCCCAAAATTCCCCAGCACAAAAAAATGGAAGATTGGCATTTTCTGCTGCTTAGATTTTATATTTCTCGAAGTGATTCTATTTTGGAACACACACATGCATATATTCATGTGAACAAGTGAGTCGATAAGGAGGGCTTGCCTTCATTTTAGATGAACATGTTATCTTGTTATTTGTGTAATTCCCTGGAGGATGGGTTTAGTTCCTTTCCCTCACGTTCCTCTAACTCCTTGGAAACCAGTGTCTTCAGTGATCTGTCCCTTCTGATGCCACTTGAGGAGAATTCATCCTAAAACCAAGTGGGATCCACATCTGATGTGACTCTGTCTTGGTTACAGAGGTAGGACTGTAAGATGCTTTCTTCTGAGGGACACTAAGAGCTCCCACAATTCCCACAATGCTCAGGGAGAAAGACCAACTCAATGGTTTCTGAAAGATGATCTGTTTCCCACTTGACAACTTTTGTTGTGGGAGTTTTGAGTGATGTTGGATTTGAGGAATAAGGAAAGAACTTCTTGTTTTATATAAGATAGATTTTAAACTTGGACTGTGAAAACATCAGCTGAGTACCTTAGAATCATGTCCCATTGTGAATTAGTGGCTGTGATCATGACAGGCTCATATTGTAGACTTAGCCAGGCACTTGGCTTTGTACTGGAAGCTTTTACACTTTTTATCCTCTGCTTTATAAGCTTGCTTTTACTCTTTAATTTTTGAAAACCATAGAAACTAACACTTGTTCCTTCAGCCCTCAGGGATATTAATATATGTGCTTGGTTATTGTCCATATCAAGGAAATCATGATCTCTGTCCCTGTACGTGTCTTCGCTAGTTCAAGTAATTGTAGTGGCTTGGCATTCACTGCTGTAATTGGGTTTTGCTGCAGAGCTGCCATGAGTCAGTGATTGCTGCCCCTTCGCGTGTTTGCTGGGGGAATGCCAATAAAGCTCTGAGCAAGAGGGAGCTATGGGGAAGCATGCTGTGGGGCCCTGAATAGAATGAAGGGTAGCCGAGGTTCGGGAGCCAGGTTTCCCCGGAGAGACACACACAAATAAAGCAAACAAAAGGAAGAGACAGGTTTAAACAGGCTCCCCAGACAGGGCCCCTTTTCTGTAAGAGCAGAGCCTCAAAACTTCACAAAGCTCAGGAAAAGAAAGGAGTCAGAGGTTAAATGTGGCTTTTCGATTTAATTGAAGATATGAGCAACATAGAAAAAGCCACACATGTACAGAGCAACGTGTTATTCTTCAAACCCATTCATACACTCCACAAACCAAAAGATGTACTTAAAACTGTATATCCACATAGGTATCAATCTTGACCCCTCCCCCCAGCCACACGGGCATCACATAAGCACAGCTAAGAAGCAGAGACTGGGCAGGAAGACAGAGTCCCACAGTGTCTAAGATGGGCTGGATTTTGAGGCATGTGACAGGGAATTTAGTAACCTTGTACAGTCTATAACAGAACTGGGGACTCTGCTCCAATCACTGGTATTGGGATAGCGAAACAAGAAATTAACTTCTCCCTGAGTTTTACCTTTTAAATCAAGTCCAAACCATGTCTGGGTTCTGAAAGCAGAATGGAAACCTGTCTCCACCTTCCCACTCCTACCCCATAAAATGAGGAGCCAAGGCCTTTCCTCCCACAGTTACAGTCTGATGACAGATCCCAGGCCCACCCTTTCACCAGCCCCCCACAGAACCTCCTCCTGCGTGAGTTTCCCAGATTCTTGAGAGGAACCTCATCGCACTGCGGAATCAGCATGGACTCTTCAACATCACCCTTGAGAAATCCCTGCTCCCCAGGAGCCCTGAAAGTGGCACCATTCCCATCCACAACCAGTCCTGCAGGGTTGCCTGCCTGACTGCCCTCTAGGGGCTCCGGGTGACCTCTGAGGGTCAGTGGCAATGCTGCCGCGGTAAGGGGCCCCGGCGGTGAGGCCGAGCGGAGATGACAGTATTCCAGCACCAGTCCAGGCTCCCAGGGCGGCCGTGAGCCGCTGAAGTCCTCAAATGTCCCTTGTCCCCCCTGCCCACGTTTACCTCATGATAAAAGAGAGAGTTAAATTCACAGGGCAGATGTCAGAGCCAGAGAGCAGCTTAGACAAGACCAATCCAACCCCTTTATCTTACATATGGGGAAACTGAGGCCAGTAGTGGAAGAGAGACAAATTCTCAGGAGTGTTCAAAAACTCCTTTCCTTGATTATGAAGGCAGATATGTGTGTGAGAGGAGATAGGCCGACAGAGAGTCATGGAGAGAGGGAGGAGAGGAGAAAGGAGAGGAAGGGAGGGAACTGGAGGGGAGGGGAGGGGAGGGTGGAGGAGAATTGAGACAATATGCAAGCCTGATCCAGAGAACTGCTGAGCATGAATGCATGTTAGAAGATGACTAAAAAGTTTTGAGTTTAACTTCCCCTCACTCTACTTGCAGATATTCTTCCCACTTCCCAGGATCTCATAAGCACCCAAAACAGGGTAAGAAAATTTGCCATCTTTGGAATACGAATGAGGACAGTGGTTTAAAACACAGATTTTTGGTTCAGATAGACCAATCTTTTAAGCTCTGGCTCTATCATTTATTATGTGGGATCTTTAACCAGCAATTTTCAAAAGGAAGCAATATCACTACCCTCCCCTCCCAGGGAACACTTGGCCATGTCTGGAAACATTTATGGTTGTCACAAGTAGTAGGATGCTACTAGTACCTAGTGGGTAGTGTACAAAGATGAAGTTAAACATCCTACAGTGCACAGGACGTAGAATAATCCCACCCCATCAGTAGTGCCAGGGTTGAGAAACTGCATTTGGCAAATGACATAACCATTGTGAACTTCAGTTTCTTCACCTGTGACTTGGAAGTAATACTACCTATGTCACAGGATTTTTATTAGTTGAGTTTTGTGGTACATGTTTACGTTCATCTTAGGGAGTAGTAGGTACATGTACTTAACATGTCTTAATTATTTTTGTCCTCTTTCCCCTCCCCATCCTCCCCCTTCCTTTGATCTCTTGATCCCCTTCCCTTTTGTAAATAATCTATCTCCCTGTTTCATATTGTCTATCTTTTGTTTTAAAAATTGTTTATACTTTGGGTTTCTCATATAAAAGAAGTTATACGATATTCAAGCTGAGTGTCTAATTTATTTCACTTAACATGACGGTCTCAAGATGCATCCATTTCCCTACAAATGACTCAAATTTATCCTTAAAGGCAAACTATTACTCATTATGTATAAATACCACATTTTCTTTAACCATTCACCTGTTGATGGACATTGTCTTAGTTACTTTCACATTGCTTGTACAAATACTCAACACCCACAAGTTAAAGGAGAAAAGGTTTATTTTGCCTCACAGTTTGCAGAGGTTTCAGTCCATAGTCGGCTGGCTCCAAGGCAGGGTGGAGGGGCATGGCAGAGGAGAAACTGTTCTGATATGGCAAGCAGAAAGCCGAGCAGAGTTCCTTCTTTCCCTTTTTATTCCATCCAGGCTACAAGCCTTTTAGTTGGTGCCACCCACACCTATAGTGGGTCTTCCCTCTTCAGTAAATCCATCATCCACACCCGGAATTATGCTAAACCAATCAATGTACTAATCCAGTACTGCACTCAAGATCAGTCACCTCCCAAAAACCCCACCTATGAGCACATGAGGCTTTGGAGAGTCATCTAGATGTAAACCATGACAGATATATAGGCCACTTCCGATTTCTAGCTATTATGAGTTGTGCTGCTATAAACATGGATCGGTATGTATCACTGTGGTATGATGTCTCTAACTTTGGGGAAGATACTTAGAAGGGCTTTGATAATTACATAGACTAACCTATATGCAGTGCAAAATAAATACTCTAAAATTATTATTATCACTAGTATTATCAAATCCTCTCATAACTTCTATTTAGTCAAACATCCCACTTCTCCACTCACCTCACAGCATTACCCCTTGAAGTAGATATTTATATTCAAGATTTTCACTTTCCCCTCTCTCTCTTGAACCTGTTCTAATCAGGCTTTCATCACTCCTTTCTTGTAAAGCTCACCAGTGATATAATTCCAGTGATCATTCTTCCATCTTCATCTTACCTGACCTGCCATCAGCATTTGAAAAGGCTTTTCATTCCCCTCCTTTTTTTCAGCATGGTCTTGAACTCAGGGACTTCACGTTCTTCACACTAAGTTACATTTCTGGCTCTTTTTATTTTTTGCTTTTTATTTATTTTGAGACAGGATCTCATTAACTTACCCAGGCTGCCCTTGAACTTGCAATCTTTTTGTCTCAGCTTCCCAAGTAGCAGGGATTGCAGGCATGTGATCATTCTCCTTTTTTAGAACAACAACTAAACACTTTCTTTGCTTTGCTTCCAGAATACCATTCATTTGATTTTCCTACTTTTGTGGACCAGGTTCTCGTCTACTTTGCTCTAAGAAGAAAGAAATGTGGTTTAATTTGTTTGCTAACTTAATTAAATTTTATTGTGGGAATTAAATGAGATCATGTGTGAAGTTGCTTAGTACACAGTAAGCAACTTCACACATGATCTCACACAGTACTCAATATTATCATAATCACCACTCTACCACTGTTATTGTTGATGTTATTGCTGTTAATATTTTTCCCCTTACAGGCTATGAGCCCCTTGAGAATGGGATTGATGTTTACTTTGTCTTATACAGAGTTTAGTTCTATACAAGAGTATATATCTGCCTTGGGTATATTTCCGGAAAACAATTTTCCATGGGCGAGTGTAGCTGATAGAGGCATGAGGTGGAGCAGGGCCTTAGAGAAGAAATAGGTTATGAAGAGCTTGACTAGGAATGATGGTGGGTGCTAGAGACTCATGGGAACAGACATCCAGAAGGGAGTCACACCATAGCCATTTCAGCTACCCTTTTCATAAATGACAGGACCATAAAAGAGAGGGAGTAGCAGTTTCCACCCATTAATCATCCCAGTACTTCCTCTCCCAAATGTGGGGGAAAAGTAGGACTGTGGCCAAACCTGTGAAGTTTGATAGAGTGAGTAACATAAATTAACTTTTTTACAGTGCTGGATTAATTTCATTTTCAGTCATCTTTGAGCAAGTTTGTACAGTTATCAGTTCCTACCACCATCTTTACTGATTTGCAAGCATCATTTCTACTACCTTGAAACTATGGCTCCTTAGGGGTTAGCCGTCAGGAAAAGCAAACAACCCAAATTTTACTAAAAAGTTTTGAACATTCAAAGCATCCATTAGATGTTGCTGATCATTCTAATAACATAATTTGGCAGCAGTTTGAGTGAAAATTAGGTAATAACCAAATAGGATCTTTGAACCAACTTTCTCTTTTCCATTAAAAACAGAATGTCTAGTTTTTATAATATTCATGCCATGAACTATTGCCAACTATGGCCTTAAATGACTGTTAGTCTCCCCATTCTCCCCGTATCACCCACACCAACAAAATGTCCACAATTTGGACCCTGCCTTAGAAAGGTTAATACATAAAGCCCTTATGTTTCCAGTCCCTGAAAATTCAAAACCTACACTCTTGCTTAAATCTTAATTGCATCCTATATGCAGTAACCAACCTGCTTTGCAGACGGCTCAGCCCATCTGTAAATTGCCAGATGGGAGCTACCCCAATACAGAGAAAAAATTTAACCTCGCTTATAAAAGCAACCAAAGAAAAAATGTTTAATTCAAAACATTGACTTTAAAAAGGAATTATGTCAATATAATTTTCAAATAATTCTTCTGTCCCTGAGTTTGAACTTGCCAATCAACCCAAAGTTCTAAAAATTATGCCAACTTCTAAATTTTCTATTTTTAAAAAAAAAACAGTGATCTTGGGGCTGGGGATTTAGCTCAGTGGTTAAAGTGCTTGCCTTGCAAGCACAAGGACCCGAGTTCGATCCCCAGCACCGGGGGAAAAAAAAAAAAAAAAAAAAAAAAAACAGTGATCTTGTTTTTAAGCCTTCCAGTAGTTGCTTACTAAATATTCAAGTGACATAAAGCCCACCACAACTCTGCAACTGGCTGAGCTGTTGGTGGCTTTCGGCACTTCTATTATTTGTCAAAGACTCACTGTTACCCATCTGGGCCCACAGAAAACCAAAGCTCCTAAAATAACTGTCGATCGGACCCAAGGAGGAAGTTGTAATTCATCCCGGTAAGGTAGCCCAGATACCTGTGTCCACTGGGCCTCCTGTGAATGCCAAATAAGTTCCTTGCCTAGTGATCCCATCTGTGATCTAAATGTATTCAGAGATTGCCTGCTCACCTCTTATTTTTTACTAACATGTTGATAAACAGATATTTTTCCTACTAAGATACAAGGGCTGCTGTCAGAAATATTAGACATAAGATTGTTATCTTTTTCATCATTGTCATCAAAATGATAATGATAGCACATAACAATAAGATAGTAATAGTTGTTACCATATATAAAGTATTTTCTCTATGTGAGAAATTATGCTACGTATTTTATATATGTTGTTGCATATAATGTTTAATCAGATATACCATAAAGCTCACTCCTTGAAAGAGTACAATTCAATGTTTTTAATATATTCACAAGGTTGTAGGACCATCACCACTCTCTAATTCCAGAACACTTCATCACCTTGTCCCATTTTAATTTTCACAGTAGCCCTGGAGAATAGTTATTTATTTCAAATCCCATTTTACAGATGAGACAACTAAGATCTACAGGGGATAAATAACTTGCCAAATTCCCACAGCACGTAAGTGGTGGAGCTGAGAGTCAAAGGCAGATTTCTCTGGCCCCCAAACCAATTCATCTGTTTCTACCTCCCTGGTGGTTCTTTATTTGTGCCATGGTTCATTACCACTGTCATTAATAGAGACACCAAAGAGTCTCCCCTTCTCGCCTTAGTCCCACAGGGACTGATGACTTTGGTATCCCTGGCAGTCGTCACCACCCTGAGCATACTTCTTCAAAACAGCATACCATTCCCCTGACAAAATCTCTAAAGTGCTGTTATTAATTTGCACTGAAGGTCTAAAAATCACTTCTGAAAACTTAATTCATTATACCCTCTAAGGCCAACTTTCACGGACTAGTAAGTCATTATTTAGCATAATGATTAAAAACAGAATATTGGCATCAAGCTTGGAATCTGCCGAAGGTGCTCTATGCTAAACGTGTAACTCTGAGAAATTAATTCCTGTAAGCCTCAGTTTCCTCAAATGAAAATTGCAGATAATAAGAGTATATACTCACTTTCAGGTCTCCTCCTATCTCTCAGGAGCTCTCTCTCTCAATAAATGTTCCTACTCTTAAAAAAAAAAAAAAAGACTACATACAGTACAAGACTGCCATAAGGGCTAAATTGAATATACATGCTAAATGTTTCAGGCAAGGTCCTAAAACAAATGCATGTTCAATAAATGGCGATAGTTATTTTGCTAGCATTAGGGGTTGGATAGAATTGGGATTTACTGAGTACTCTCAAGTTATATGGCCTAGAGTCTCCCTAGTCTGCCTGCCCTGAAGACAAGCTTTGCTAAAAATAAATAAATAAATAAATAAATTTTAAAAATCAAGTATTAAGCAAGGAAGTACATGCCAAGTAGTATACAATCAAGTTAAATAGTTCCTGCAAACCTTTGCCAGTTTAATCAACTAAAAGCATAAAGATCACTTTTGGCATTAAATCTTGTTTTCTTTCCTCACAGCAGTCACAGCATTTCTCTTCTTAAGAATCTATAATGATTCCCTCTTGTTATCCAAAAGTGAAACTTCACTTGACCATTAGGGTACTCAGCCTGAGCAGGAATTGCACAGTGTCAGGTTAGGTCTGATCTATTTAAGTAGGCCAAGTAATCCTGGCAAAGCTGTGCATCTGGGTAAAGGCCAAATACCCAAATATAGTTGAGATTAGATATAACCCAGAGGCTATTTTTTCCAAATTTTTTGTTAGTACATGTTTGCAGTACATAATGGTTACATTCCACATGGGGAGTTGGTACCTGTATATAACACGTCTTAATTCTTTTTTCCATTCCCTTCACCTCTTCTCTTCCTTCCCTCCATCTCTTGGTTTCTTTACCTTTCTTTCTGTTTCCTATTATCTGTATTTTATTTTGCATTTTACTTATATGTTGAGTTTCTCATATAAGAGAAATTATGTGCTATTTAAGCTTGTGTGTCTAATTTTTCACTTAACATCATGGTATCAATGTGAATTCATTTTCCTACAAATCACTCAAATTTATTCTTCTTTATGGCAGAGAAGTACTCCACTGTGTATAAATACCACATTTTCTTTATCCATTCAACTGTTAGGAGGTTAGGAAAAGAATCTGGGATATATTTTAACCAAGGTTATTAGTTTAAGGTAAGTAGAATCCAACATCCGATCTAAGCATGGGCAAGGTAAGTAGCTAGTAGAAGTTCAAATAGAGAGCTGCACCTATGCAGTCTAATAGCAAGTGCCAGACACTTAAATTTGACTAATATTAATATTTGTCAACTAATTATCATATGTGAGACAATTTTCTAAAGGTCTTACCATGTATTAATTTAATTAATCTAATGAGAATAAGTATTATTATCCTCCCTGCTTTAGAGATACACTAGCTATTGCATAGCTGGAAAGCTGTGAAGCTGATTCAATCCTAAAGCACACACATCCCCTCCCCCACTTTACTGTAATAATGCCTCCCAAGACATAGTGCTGCTGGTAACTAAAGGTCACTCACTTGGAGATCTGGGCACAAGGATGAAACGGTCCAGCAATAAAACTGACTTGGTGCTTACGCAGACCACTACTGAAGTGAGGTCCATGCATTTTCCTACTGTATAATAGCAGCGATAAGCCAGGAGTCAAAGGTGCAGCTGAGATTTTGAGGGAGGCCTAAGAAAAATTCT
Organism: Hystrix cristata; assembly: GCA_004026905.1. NCBI lineage: Eukaryota > Metazoa > Chordata > Mammalia > Rodentia > Hystricidae > Hystrix > Hystrix cristata. The sequence goes on from PVJO010010511.1 coordinate 22,796, forward strand.
GAGATGCACTGAAGCAGACTACTGCAGTGATTTTTCAAGATTTTGTTTCTCTTGCTGTTGCATACAAGTTAAATTTGGCTTATAGGTAGGTCCTGGAAATTTTGTCTTGACTGCGTCACGTATTCTAATTTTCAGTAGTCACAAATAGAGGAATAGCTTCTATCCCTCTACCTTTACATTTTTTCTCTTCTTCCCTTGATCTATAAAAGAAAACTCATCAAGCAGGAGGAGATGGCTCTCTCTCCCTTAAAGAATTTCATAAACTCCTGTAAATTAAATGACAGCATTGTTTCTAACAGGTGGACCCATTTTACAAGGATGGATTTTGGTGGCTACAGAAATAATCCCAGTAGGAAAGAGCTGAAGAAGGAAGATAGTGTTACTGTAGGTGGGCAGCCACTACTGGAAACTAATAGATGGGCCGTGAGCTACCTCTGAATGCTTTCACCCTTCTTGGTCAGTAGGAGGGGGAAAGAATAGTGATATAAACAGTGCCTGTCTTAGTTACTATCTCATTGCTGGGACAAAATAACCAATACCCACGAGTTAGAGGAAGAAAGGTTTATTTTAGCTCACGGTTTGTAGAGGGTTCAGTCCACAGTCAGATGACTGCAAGGAAGGGTGGCATGGCAGAGGAGGTATAGTCCATGGCAAGGCAGGCACAAAGCAGAAGCAGTGAGTTTCTCTTTCCCTTTTTATTCCATTCAGGCTGCAAGCCTATTGGTTGGTGCCACTCACACCCAGGATGAGTCTTCTGTCCAGTAAATCCATTCAACCACAGCCAGAACTATGCTAATCTAATCACTGAACTAAATTGATATCACACACCCATGATCCTGTCACTTCCAAAAGCCCCACCTGGGAGTACATGAGGCTTTAGGGGGCATTTTAGACATAAACCATAATACTGCTCATTTATTACTGTAAATGCATTCCTGCAAGTAACATCCAAAGAATATGGCTTCCTTAAGAACAACATGATAATTGGAATGATGTTTCAGGCCAAAGACACCATATCAAATAAATTAAAAATAATGACCAACAACTTGTAATATTAGAAAAGAGAAATAACAGTAGGACTATACTAATTCTAAATAATAAAATTAAATCCTGTGTCTTATAAAAGACACAGTTATACTCTACTTAATGCTTATAAAAAGGATGTCTCTTGTATCATCTTTGCATCTATATCTAAAATGCCATCCACAATAAATGATACAATGTTCATTGATTAAACATTTCATTAAAAATTTTGTTTGCTTTCTTAGATTTTAACTTTTAAAATTCTTTCCAAAGTAACTTAAATTCTCTCCACAGACCCATTTACAAAATGAAGTTTCAGACTGACACTAATGTTGTTCAAGCTATTTCCAAATGTGTCTGTAAAATTAATAGTGGAAATTTTTTTTCTTAGTTAATCCTTTCTGCATTTTGGCAATATGTATCAATATCCTGAAAAGCTTTCTGTCTTTGATACAGTAGTTATTCCACTCGTTAGAATTTAATTGAAGGACATGAAGCAATCTGGAAAGATCTACAAATGACGATATTCATCAGAGCTCTGTTTGTAACAGTAAAAAGATGCAAAAAAACCCATGTCTTATAATAAGGGAGTAGTTAAATTAAAAAGTATGGTATATCCCTTACAGTGGAGTATCCTTTGGTCACTTAAAATGACTTTTCCTTGAAGAATGTTTAATGACTTGGAAAAGTGCTTGCAATATGTTAAGTGGGAATTATGAGAAAGAAACAGGTACTTATATAATATGATCACATTTTTAAATGACAATAATTATAATACACAAGTAATATTTGTAAAAGATTAAAGGGACATGCATTACAAAGCTTTCAGTAGTTATCAACAAAAGAGGTAGGATTACTGAGAAAATATGGATCAGGCAGAAGAAGAGGAGGCTAAGACAGTAAATTGGGCATTAATAAGAGTTCAAGGGATGAGGTGACTGGAGCTGCGTAATAGAACTGGATATATCTTCTTGAGGAGAATCTTGAATCTATTCCATGAGAGGGCAGACTCAAGTAGGATGACCAATCATGTTGGTTTGCTTAGGACTAAGGGGTTTTCCAAGATATGGAACTTTCAACTCTAACCCAGAAAATTCCTTGGCAGACTGAAATGAATTGGTCACTCCAGAATTGAGTCATACTTGATCTGGAAAGCCTTTAATTATCTTCAAATTCATCTTTTTCAGATAAAATCCTGAAACCAGGGGGAGGAGGGGTGCAGATAATATCATAACCAAAGTGACATGGGTAGCAGAGCTTTGGACTGGAAGCTCAAAGGGCTTGGTTCTGCTCCTGCTCTGCTATTTATTAGCAAGCCATTTAATTGAAGCTTCGCTAAGGTTATAAACATTGTGCTTGTTTACTAGGTTGTTGTGCAGACTAAATTCAATTATTCACAAATACAATGGATTATCCATAGCAATAGACATTTACTAGGCATATACTACATTGTTTTGGGCAAAGTTCTAAAATGAAAGGAGTATTAATAATTCCAAATGTATAGAATTATGGTGAATTCTATTTCATATTATAGCCTAAATAAATTAGTACAATATTCATCTAGGAAATACTCATTAAATATTAGGCCTCATGGTTATTTGTCTCAATTTGAAAATATAGTTGTAAAGATGTCATAGCACCTAGTAGCAACCCCATGAGACAGATACTTCTATTAATGCTTCCATTTTACAGATGAGAAAATTGTAGCTCAGACAGAGTATTTGACTTGTTCAGGTTTATGAAGTAAGTGACAGGACCATCTGTTTCCTATTTCTGCAGTCTGTTCTACTTCATTAAGTTGCTACCCAGCAAAAAGCCTTCTGGAAAAAGGTCTCAGGCAAGATTTTTTATTTTTACAATAAGCAATCTTTTCCTACCTGTTATGGTTTTTATCTAGGTAACTGTCTTAGTTGCTTTTCTCATTGCTGAGACAAAATACGTAACACCCACAAGTTCAAGGAAGAAAAGTTTATTTCGGCTCAGAGTTTGTAGAGGTTTCAGTACGTATCAGTTGGTGCCAAGGCAGGGTGGCACAGCAGAGGGGAAATGCAGAGGAGAATCAGTACATGACAAGGCAGGCAGGAGGCAGCAAGCAGCAAACAGCAGCAAGTCTGCCTTCCTTTTTAATCTCAAACAGGCTACAAACCTCTTGGGTAGTGCCATCCACACCCAGGGTGGGCTTCCTTTATCCACACTCAGAACTATGCTAAACCAGTTTAGTTATCACACACCCTAACAGGATCACACACCCTAGATCCAGGCACCTCTGAAAAACATCACCTATGAGCACACGAGGCTTTGAGGGTACATCTAGATGTAAGCTATAACACCTAAGAGCCTCATGTGCTTTTCTAAGTTGATTGAATCACAAGGAAAATACAGCTAATGCTGTTGAGAGGTGGAGTCTGGTCAGAAGAGATGGGTTACTGGGGGCACGACCTGGAAGTGTATAGTTCTCTTTCTGACTCCTCCCTTCACTCTGCTTCCTGGCTGCCATGCCATGAGCAGCTTTTATCTATCTGTGCTCTTCTTTCTTGCCATTTTTTGTGTTTAAGCCTCCCAAACATGGACTGAAACTTCTAAACTGTGGGCCAAAATTAACCTTTCCTCCTTTAAGTTGTAGGTGTCAAGTATTTTGTTCCAGCAGCTAGGAAAGTGACTGAAAAAGATTTTTGGTACCACAGAAGTGAGTTTTGCTGAGAATATACCAGTACATGTGGTTCAGAAGCCTTTGGAACTGGTTCATGGGAGGAATTTGGAAAGGTTTGCGATGCCAGCTAGGGAAGCCCTAGAATGCTATCAGACGAGCTTGATGTGTGATACTGTTTGGAGCTCAGAAAACCAGAAAGCTGTTAAAAATGCAGGCTATAAAGACCAGGATCAGGAGATTTCTTGAGAACAAATACTCCCTTGGCAATTGAAGTCCAGGCCATGTATGTTACACTCTGGCAGAAAATTTGTCTACATTTTGCTCAAATCCTGAGACTATAAGAGAGTAAGATTAAGGGTGTTAGACTAATGAATTGTTGAAGGAAATTTTAAGGCAGCCCAGTATTCAGGCTGCGGCATGGATACTTCTTGTGGCTCTTAGCCAGGTTTGTACTGAAAATCAGGAGCAAAAAGTCCATTCAAAATGTTTTCAGCTTTTCTAGGAATGAAGAGCCTGTAAAGTTTTGGTGAAAGTGAGCTTGATTGCTAAAAAGGCTAACATTTAAAAGAAGTCATGTACTTTGCATCAAGACAATAGGAAGGATGCCTTGAGGGCATCCCAGGAACCACCCTTCATAGGCCCAGAGTTGCAAAAGTGAAAAACTGTTTTTAGATGAAAGCCTCAGGGAACTTAGCTTATTCATGGTCAGCTACAAAAGAGTTACCAAGAGCTCAGCCATGCAGGCACTTATAGGCCTCTACAGCCATCATCCAAGAGGGCCTGGCTACTACTCAAGCTCATGGGAGACCTTGGTACCACCCACATGATTCTGGTTTTACAAACATGCAAAATGCAAGAGTCTTGGGATCAGGGAGGCTTCTACTTAGACTTCAGAAGAAGACCTGCAAAGCTGGGCAGTATGTCCCTGAAAGAGCAGTGCATAAAGCTGCAAATGTAAAGCCAAAAGTGCAGTAGAGACCCCCAAAAGTAAACATCTAAGGAAAGCCACAGGCAGTGAGCAAAGCCACCCCCAAGAGAGAAGCCACAAGAGCTGCAGGCTGCAATGCTGGGTGGGGTGGGGGGGTACCCAAACACTTTGGATTTCACATGTCACTATAACTAGCCCTGGATGCTGGACACTGAACTACAAGATTTAAGATTTAATGTTTTCCCTACTGGATTTTGGTCTTGCTTTAATCCCATTGGTTTCTATACCTCTATTCCTCCCTTTGGGAATGGAAATATTTACCCTCTGCCACTGTATGTTGGAAATGTTTAACTTCCTGTTTAATTTTTACAGGGGCTAGTCAAAGAATAAAAATAGTCTCTACAAAGTCCAATAGTCCTTGAAAAACCTGGATTGTAGTTTAGTTTTCCTTGTAGCCTTGCAATGAACTGTTGCTAAATGCTGAGTAGTGTTTTAATGCTCTACTACCTGTACATGAAAGCATATGAAATGGAGGAAGTGGTAATTTATTAGCTTAGTTGTGGTGGGACCCCCTACTGTAAGCTCACAGGCAATGGTGATCACAGGCAGCTACACCCAGAGAAGGACATACAGGCAACTTGCATTTTTTAAAACAACTGGAGGAATGTGCCAATACATGCTAAACTTTGAGCCCTGCTTGTAAAAAGGTAAATAACAGGACTAGCTGAAACTAACCGGACATGTTCTGTACACCTCCCCTTGGGATAAAGTAACTACATTCCTAGGCAAAATAGATGAAATTGTTATAACCAATGTACCCAAAACACCTGTATTCTAATAAGGTGAAAAGTAATGTATCTAATCAATAGGCTTAGGCTATACCTTAAGATTTTAGTAGGACCCCTCCAGCGGGGCAGAGTTTTACTAATAAATACTGCTCTCCCCTGACTGGTCTTTACTCAGGCTTTGGACATTAGTTCCCTGGGCCTATACTGGCATAAATAAAAGAGCTGTTTTCTTGTGAAAAAAATTTTTATTTTTTACAGGAGCTGACAGATAAGAGTTTGCCTTGAGTCTCAGAGGAGATTTTTGGACTTGGACTTTTCAGCAGTGCTGGAACCGTTAGGACATTGGCAAAACTTAGAAATAGACTAAATGCATTTTGCATAAAGAAATTCCAGTGAGTGTTTGGAGGGCAGGGGTGAAATGTTATTGTTCATATAAAAATGTCCCCGAAAAGCTTCATGTGCTCAGAGGCAAGGCTTTGGGAAGGTGATTGAATCATGGGGCGATATAGCTGAATTGCTGTTAGGAGGCAGAGTCTACTCAGATAAGGCAGAACCCTGGGAGCATGACCTAAGAAGGGTATATCTCTCTTCCTGTCTCCTCTCTTCACTGTGCTTCCTGGCCACCATGCTGTGAGCAATTTTTCTCTGTCCAGGCCCTCCTGCCATGCTATTTTTGTGTTTAAGCTTGCCAGAATGAAACTTCTGAACTGTAAGCCCAAATAAACCTTTCTTCTTTTGAGTTGTAGGTATTGGGTATTTTGTGCCAGCAATGAGGAAAGTGATTAAGATACTGCCTATACCTTCAGTGTAATCAAAGCTTACTCTTGGACTACATAGAGGCACCAGGAAACCTTCTGTGGGATATTTTGTTAGCAATCTTCAGAGAACTTCGAGATTCTTTAGAAGGGCTATAAATCAAGTATAAGGTCTTCAGAACACCCTACATAGGGTAAGGATTAAAGACAGTTGTGTTCTGATGAATCTTTAACCACTGGTTCAGGGAGGAGGCAGGGCTGTAAATATTTCCACCATGGCTGATCTCACACTACCAAAGATACTGACTGTTGTGATCTTGTTCTGCAAGCCAGCACAAGCCAGCACAAGGCAGCCCAACCCAGTTCCAGCACACCAGTGGAAGCAAAATTCTAACTTTGAGTCTATTGCTTTCCTGAATTTAAATAAAATCCTTGAAAAAGTAAGGTGTGAACATCAATCAAGGTCTTTGTTTTTAATACATACAAAAGGGAGGGAGAAGTAAGTACAGGCCAGTAGTGAGGATAATCCCGAGGGTGGGCCAAATTGAGGGAAGGTCTGGGAGGACTGGAGGAGCTGCTGATTGCTGCCTATAAACCCAGATCTGGTCCCCCGTGAAACCTCTCAAGAAAGCCAAACCTGAGCCTACAGGATGGATTAGAAAAGCTTTTTTAACATATCACAAGATTTTTGTTTCTTGCCGATTTTTTATTTTGAAGATTTTCAAACATTCAGAAAAGTTTCAAAAATAGTACACTGAGCACCCTTATACCCTTGACCTGAGCACCCCATACATCCTTTGCCTGAATTCGCAAATTGTTCGTGTGTTTCCACATTTGCTACAGAAATATATTTTTACAAACTATGTGAGAGCTGCACATATCTTGACTTTATTTCTAACTATGTGAACATGAATCTCCAAGATCAAAGCACTCTGTTATATGTATATATAATATAGTAATCACATCCAGGAAATAAAATATTGACTAAATAAATGGGAATAAACTCTGTATTCCAATTTCCCAATTGTCCCAATAACATTCTGATAACTGATTTTTTTTTTAATGAAGAATCCAAAGATTATGACTTGGATTTAGTTTTCAGTCTCTTTGATCTCCTCACATCTAGAAGACTTCCCAAACCCCCCACTTTTTGTTTTGTCTTTTATGATAGTAACTTTTTTCCCTGGTACTGGGCATTGAACCCAGGGCCTTTGCACTGAGCTACATCCCCATTTATTTATTTATTCTCATTTTTATTTTGAGATGGAGTCTTGCTAAACTGCCATCCTGGGCTTGAACTTGAAGTCCTCCTGCCTCAGCCTCTCAGAGTAACAAGATTACAGGTGTGCACCACCACATCTGGCTTGATATTGACATTTTTGAAGAGTTAAGGCCAGTATTTTTGCAGATGTCTCTCAGTTGGATTTGTCTGATTATTCCTTATGAAAACACTGAGATGAAAAAAAAAATGAAAAAAGAAAACACTGAGATGAAACTTTTTGTTTACTTCTCAGTGTCCTGCATCAGGAGGAATCTGATGTAATTTTCCCTATTATTAACAGTGTTAAACTTAATCATTCGGTTAGGGTGGCATCTGACATATTTCTGCATTGCAATGATACCAACAAAGCTTTGAATTTGTGCGACTATCCTGTTCCAGGAGAAGCTTCTTTATGCTGGAAGCATAAATTACTCAGTTCACAGAAGAACCATGGGTTGGAAAAGAATTATCCCTAATAAAAAGAAAAAACTAGAAAATATATATTTTAAAAGATAAGCTACCACTAAGCCTCCTAGCCAAATTCATGAGCTATGCACATGACAAAGGACCTTACCTATATAAGACTTTCCTTATCAGAATTGTGAACTGCTGGTGGATTATACCCCAGTCCATGCACCCCTAGAACATAGCCTAGTGCCTAGCTATAGTTAATGCTCAGAAAAACTTTGCAGAATAATTTTTCTCCAGTTAGAATTACTGTCTTTGTGAATGAGAATTAACTACACTTAGAGAAAATGTACTTTATTTTGTCAACTGGCACCACCTGGAATTGATTTGGCTGCTTAAGCACTATGCTTCTCATGGGAAATGACAGAGCGTTCAGTTTTCATCCGGGTATTTGACCTCGGTCAGGCACTTTTCAGGTCTCTGGTTTGTTTTAAAATGTTAGCTTCTTTATATTAAAACTAAAAGCTATTCTAAATCAGGGATTAGCCTTGTACTTGGTAAGATTAGACTTGGCTACAAATGACAGAAAACCCAAAATAACAAGTGGGTTAAACCTTATAGTCATCTATTTCTATCTGGTGTGAAAGTTTCCACTTCTGGGCAAGATGGGGTAATAGGAACTGGATTTACACTCTAACCTTAACCAAGAGAAAAAAACAGATAAGTGCAAACAAAGGTGTTAAGACACTGGATACTGGGCAACAAAAAACGGTGACCTCTGAGAGACAGAAAACAAAATAAGCCCTATGATTTCCTCCAGTTTACTGCCTGGAGAGCGTTTCCAGGCTGTGGGTATGGGAATAATGAACTGAAGCAGAGCTCAGTGGATTAGGAGGTGGTGCTGAGAGTCTAGGAAGGCCAAGGCAGCTAGAATTTGCAGGGCGAGTACTAGAGAAGAGAGAGAACTCTGGAGATCTGAGGAAAGTTGCACCTTGAATCTTTGGCTAAGGTACTTATCGCTACATGTGTGTAAGGAAACTAACCTAGGCAAGGATAAAACCACTCAAAAGAAGTAGAAGGAACGATCCTCAGAGATTGTACAGGGCTGGGAAGAATGCCTGAGCCACCAGCCACAATGGAGTGTCTAATTCACAAAGCATGAGACAGAGTAGCCAAAAAGTCTTGCTTCAGTATTTGTGCTAAATTAGCCCTAGATTCAAGGCTGTGCTGGACCTGTCTAACAAAGTCTGAAAAACCTTGAAGTACTCTAACCATATGCCAGAACAAAGCCCAAGACAAGAACCTTTATAGAAATGGGAAATATCCAACAATCAATAAAATAAAATTCCTATCTGGCATCCAGTTGAAAAGTATCAGGCATTCAAAAGAAGCAGGAGGATTGGCACCCAAGTCGAGCCCCTTTCCTTTGCTTCACGTCGGTGTCACTGCAGATAGCCAAGCTACCTCCCTGGGCCTAGTATGTGACAGGTACATGTTACGGGACCCTGTAGGCCAGGAGTAGGGGAAGGGGTTGGTGTCTGTTCTAATGTGTAGAGCACAGTGGGACACTAAGAGTACCAAAGCCTGGCTGCCTGACTGAGCTGGGCCCAGGGCCAGCGGAAGAGTTCAGAACCAAGTCTGGACCAGGCTGGTAGGAGTTGAGCTGCTAGTGAGACCCAGAGGTCAACATGTTTCAAAAGTGTGGCTGCTGCCTCACCCATCACCACCTTGCTCGCTTCCTAGACCAGAGATATTTCTCGTGGTCACATTCATATACCAGTTTTAGGAAAGCTTGGGACCATTGAAACTGATTCTTCACAGAGCCACTCTTAGAACCTTTTCAGAAAACAGCATACTTTACCTCAAGAGATGGGACAAATAAAGATGGCTCTGGAAGTAGAAATAAGTAATTTGTAATCCCAGCAGTCTGGAAGGCTGAGGCAGTAGGATAGCAAGTTCGAGCCTGACCTGGGCAAATTAGCAAAATCATGTCTCAAAATGAAATGAAATTCATTAACCTATATAACCAATTTTTAAGAAAGGAGCAGGGATGTAGCTCAGTATGAAAGCCCTGGGTTCACTATCTAGTACTGAAAAGAAATCAGTGAGAGAAGCAGTAAGAAGTCAGGCTTTGAGAATTCTTGGAAAGATGGAAACCAGCTGCAACGTCCTAAATGTTGCAACTTGTGCACACACGTAGAGGCCGCTGTATCATCAACCATTTTTTTGTCAGATATGAAAAATCCAATCACTATTTTTGTTGTGCTATCTGAAGCTGACTTAATGAAAATTATGAAGGATCCAAACCCACCACAGAAGCTATAAAACTGACATTCCAACAGAAACCACTCTGTCTCCCGAAAGTTTTTTAATTACCTTGACAGTACATTGTTGTCTAGTCATCCACTAGACAACATGGCAATGCTTTCAGTTGCCATGTATAATCATTATAGTACTATCTCAGCTAATCCGAGACAGTGGGGTTTCAGAAGCAGACATCATTAACACCTAGAGAGTCAGAAATAAGGAAGCATGGATGCAATTTACAAAATTGCTTCACGTTGCTGGAATAAACCCACATAATAATGTTTTAGGAGCATCAGTGCAGCAATAGGTAAATTAACAAATACCTCGAGAAAACTGAGGAGGTGAAACACTGGATTCTTCTCATCATGACATAAAACTTGAAAAAAGTACTATTTTGCTGCTTAGACCAACTGGATCAGGTAAAACCCTGCTGGCGCAAACTCGCTAAATGCCTTGATGTCCCTTTTACTAACGGTGACTATGACTTTGATCCATACTGGTTATGTAGATGAAAATATTTGCTCCATCTCGTGCTTTCAATGGTTTAGATAGAATCATCAGAAGAAAGAAAAATGAAATGTATCTTGGATTTGAAACAACATCTAATCTGGAAAAAAAACAAAACAGGGCTGCAGCTGCTGCAGATATGAGCAGTTGAAGTGAGGAACCAAATACCAAGAAATTGAAGAAAAAAATAGGCTATTATATCATGCGAGTGCCAGAGGTCTCATTGAGTTTGGCATAATTCCTGAGTTTGTGGGATGGTTGCCTGTTACTCTATAAATAAGAAATTAATTTTAATTCCTGAACATTGATAGCAAAAACAGAAGAAAAAAAGAGGTAGGAAAAATACTGACTACTAATTAGAATAAGCTAATCAATCAAAACTGAACCAGAAATAAGAGTATGGTGAAATTAGCAAAGACTTTTGAGCAGTTATTATAATTGTTTTCCATATGTTGAAACACCTAGGGGAAAGGTTGGGCATGTCAAGTAAAAACACAAAAGATGATAGAAAGACCCAAACAGAACTTGCAGAGATAAAATGTCAATGTGGAGATGATGCGCACATCCATGTAGGTAGTTGAGGGCTTGAATGGCACCATAAGCATCAGAGACCCAAGGCTCTTTCTATCTTGTTGCTCCACCATTTATGATTTACGATTTGGGTCCAAAATGGCTGGTCTAGCTTGAGCCATCATTTGTATTCCAACATCTGAATAGGAAGTTAGGGAAAAGGAAAGGACTATGCCTCTCCTCTTAAAGATGGTAATCTCACAACATTAATTTTTCTTACATCTCACGGGCCAGAATTTAGACCCAAGGTCCCATTCATCTGAAAGTAAGATCAAGAATTAAAGTCTTTATTCTGGGTGGCCGTTTGGTCTGGCTAAAATGTTAGTTCCATCACTTAGTGAAGAATGGGAGAATGCAAATAGGATGACAACTAGCCATAGTTTCTCAAGTTTAGAGCCTTACAGATCAGAAGAGTTTCTGATCCCAGTTTGAATAACATCATGACTCCTGGATTTAAAATAACCTCAATAAGACTACCTCTTAGTATTTTTGAATCCAAAAACTAAAGACTTGACTAATTTAGTTTGGGGTTGTTTAAATTCCAACCCCACACCTCCATACACTGATTGAACTTATCTCAAACAAACTGCCAGCGTTGTTCCATTTCCCAGCTCAGTGACACCAAGCTAGAGGTGAACCTTAACATTTTGTTTGACTTATAACTATGTTTATCATGGTCAAGAAACCAGGGTCACTCAATATGTTTATGCCCTAATCCTGAAGTAGCGTTCTTTCTTACCTAATAAAGTCACTAACACCTGCATCTGAAACAGCAAGCGACATTCATATCGCTTGCTTTGTAAACCCATTGCCTTCTTGCTCCTGGGGAAATACTTGGCATACAAGAGACACAACTTTTTCTAGAGACTGTGTAACTCCTACCCAGACTTTCCTTTGATGGACCCTATAACTATTCCTAAATCTCAAATCATTTGGTCATTACAACTTACTCAACTCATTGGCCACTTTTTTTCTTAATTTTTATTTTTCAGTAAGAATAGATTTTTTAAATTTGTTTTTATTAATATATGTTTCCAGCACATGCATTTTATAATCATTTTGAGCAGTGGGTACATGTACATAGTACACCTTGTTTCTTTTTTTTAAAATCCTCTTCCTTCCCCACTCCCTCCCTCTCTCCTCATTTAATTCCCTTCCCCATTTTTATTCCAATTGATGTTATTAATCTTACCTCATGTTTATGGCATATAATCCTTATATTCATTGAGGTTATTAGGTTCCTATACATGGCATATCTTTATTTTATATGTTTCCTTTTCCCCTTCTCTTCACCCCTTGTCCTTGATCTCTTGGATCTCATCCCATTTGCAAGAGATCTACCCCTTGTCTCCTTCTACCCATCCTTTATTATTCTCTTTGTTTGTACTTTGCCTTATTCAAATGAGAGACAACATATGGTATTTAAACTTGTGCATCTGATTCATTTCACTCAACATTATATTTTCGAGGTGCATCCATTTTTCTACAAATGTCTCAAATCTGTCCTTCTTTATAGCCAAGTAGTGCTCCATTATGTATAGATACCATATTTTCTTTATCCACTCATCTATTGATGAGTATACAGACTGTTTCTAGGATTTAGCTATTATGAATTGTGCGACTCTAAACATTGATGTGTTTGTATTGCTGTAGTATGATGTTTTAAACTTATTGGTCACTCTTAACAATCTTTCACTATTTAAGGAAGTATTATTGGTCTCATCATGCCAAAGTGGATGCCATTCTTTTCAATAGACAGTAGGTGGGCATGTGGTTGATCTGTTTTTGTCAGGTAAGAAAGTATTGCTGAAAAAATGGCAGTTCTTTCAAGGTGCTATATAGCCGAGTGTTACAGCTGGCTCACTGAGCGTTCCTATGGAACAGTGGTGGTGAACCTATAGCACGCGTGCTGCAGCAGGCTGTTTAGTATCACTGAAAGCTCTAAAACGTTCACCATCACTGCTATAGAGCATTTTGCACTAGCTCTGTGTGCTGTCTTGAGCAACTCAGGGCAGAAAATCTGTAGGAAGTCAGGCCTGGGTGCTTTCCTGTTGCTAATGGCTTTGATTGCTTTAACAACCTTCTCTTCAGACATTACAGTGTGATATTTCCACCTTTTTTCCCATAAAAGCTCTATTCTCCTGTAATCACACTGCTTCTCTATTATTAGCATCACCACCATAATTTTTTATGCCAAGTAAAAGTGAATTTTGCAGTATAACATTCATAGAGGTTTAAAATAGCAAACTAACAATCTAGAGAAATGTTTTGTAGAAGAGGTCAAGATGGAACGTCTAGTGCTGACTTGGACTCCAGATTGTGGGTCATGGAAAGATTCTTTCCCCTTGGGTTCTCCTACTGTGAGTCTATCCACAGAGGGCTTGGTGGAATAGATCCAGTAAACACATTCATTGACCTGCAATGCCCCCTCTGATCTGTTCTTCCATTGGGAATCCAGTGAACCCATAGTATACAATCCTGAGACACTTGGGAAAGAGCAGATGATGTTTGACTTGGCAAATTATTGTTTGTCAGGTATAATTTTGTTTTCACTAAGACTTCGATGGTGGATAAAATTAAAGGTGGGGCAGAGAGTTGATTTAAAGGGAAAATAACTCATAGGATTGGACAGGTGTTTCCACAATGAGGAAATTGATATTAAGAGGTTATATTGTTTTCCAAGTAAAGGCGAAAGTACACCTTTGTTAGATATGGAAGCATATGTTGAAGCTTCATGCTGCCTGGGCTCTGAAAACTAGAACTTGGTTCCATTTATTTCAAGTAATATGTCTTTAAACATGACCATCAAGAGATTGGGATGAAAGCTTGCACTGTCAATTACTATTAGTACTGCAAATTGAAAATGCTTGCTAGCTGAGCTCCTGTCTTTCTGACACCTCTTCTTTATTGATTTGGGAAACACAACATCTTTTGAACTAGTTTGCTCCAGATTTGTGAAGCATCTGGGTCCAAATAGTGATTTTCCACAATGGAAGTAAATCAGAGAGATGTTTTGTAGTCTTTAAGAAAAAGCTTCAATGGTACACAAAAGGACAATTCAGCTTTAGGTCTTTGTATTTTTATTTTCAGTGAATTAAACCTAAAGCACAAGAGCATCCGATCTTTAATCAGTCATGCAGGATAATAGAGTAGTATTGGCAAATCAATAAATATTACACTAAACTTATTGAGTGTGTTACAATTTTTCTGCCTCTATTTTGAGCTTCTTCATCTTGTTTACAGTTCTGAAGTGTGGCCCTTCTTCAGATATTGTCCTTTATCACCCATTTAGTATCCAACAATTGTGCTCCCCAACAATGTCCACTAAAGAGACTCTACCTTCCTCTCAAGTCTTCTTTTCCCTTGAAACCCATGTAACTACCCTGATACACTCTTGTCACCTTGTATGCCATTGTCATGGTAGATTTTAAAGACTTTCTGCAGTGCTGCAGCCATAAAACATTGTGTCCTGCTGTTTCCTGCAATCAAGGGTGTCAGATCTCACAATGGTCAGCTTTAGGTACCAAATAGGATGGAATAATATTCTTTGAGATTCACCTCTCTCTGAAAACTTTATAGGCTCACCCTCTGACCAGAGAATGTTCATCTTAAGGTAAGGACAAATATTCACTTTGAACCAATAGGCAAATAGCGAGTACAAGAATACTTGTTAAGTGTGCAGAATTCACTAAGTACAGGAGCAGAAAAATAACACTATCATGGTATGGTCCCCGCCTTGGGGGACGTCGTACTTTCAACTTGAGGAAAGGACAAATAAATGGCAAAAAATATATAAGTACACTCTCCAACTTGGGAACCATCAAACATTACAGCTGGAAAGGCCCTTCAGTTACCACTTAGTCTAACCGTGTTTTCAAACCATGCACCCTCCCCTCACCGAGTCTTAAGATTCAGCAGAGTACCTCAAAGGCTACCTATCTGCCCTTCCTGCCTCTACCCTTTTAACTGCTGGCATTGCTTTGAACTTTTGTAAGACTTTATTTGAAGAAAGGTTCCATAACATTTTAAATTGTTAATTTAGTCCAACCCTCTCAAGATACAGATGAGGAAATGGAGTCCCAGAAAGTTAAGTGAGTTTGTTTGATGGTGTGTAGCCAGTTAGAGCTGGGGATCCTCAGGTTCTGGATTCCAGTGACATACTTCCCAGTGCCACTTACCACCCTAGCAGCAGATACTTCTAAAATGTCAGAATGTTTGCTTTCTTAGGAAAAGCTTCTGGTGTTTGTTTGTGTGTTCGATGGTAGCAAAGTTTAATTAAAGGTAAGAAACAGGCTTTGCAGAGTAAATTTGGGCCAAGTAAAAGCAGGAAAAGAAGTACACCCTACAGTGTGAGGGTGGCCACCATGCGAGAGAGAACATGGTGGAAAAAACTCAGTGTGGACTGTCCTATTTGTATCACGCAGTCCTCAAACTAATGTCAGGTCTAGGCCATCCTATAGAAAACCTGCTCAAGTTCTTGTGAGAAGGCCATGTGCAGGGGTTTGAGAACTGTTCTGTGCTTGTGTCCTGGAATTTTGTCATTAACAGGTCACAGGTCACACCTACTTCCCCTCCCAGTTTTACCATGCCCTGATCTCCTGTCTCATTTCCCCTTGAGGGACACATATTCCCATAAGTCTTCACGGGGTGCTAAAGGAGTGGAAGTCTCCATATAGCTACTTCCTGCTGAAAGGGGCTATAAGCCCTGCCCACTGGGAAGTATGTGCTCTCCAGCTACGTTGGTGTGTTGTGGCTCACTGGTTGGATTGAAGGAAAAAAAAAAAACTGTCATAAAATGATGAGAAAAGTGTTAATGATTAGTGAGCTGTCTGTTCAATGGTAGAAAGAAAGTAACTTTACTATTATGTCAGGGATGTAGAACCCAAATATAAAGAGCTGATCAGATTTCCGTGCTTTATGTGGAGAACAAAGTATGGTAAAAAGGGAGGTTAGATCAATTATCAAGATCCTGAGAGTTATAGGCTTAGCAAGATTATTCACATAATGGTTCCTTTGGGCCACTTCAGAGCAGGAAACAAGGATTTTGGCTGGCCCAGCCCTTCTCTGGGAGCAGGGACAGTCAGTCCTTCAATGCCACACGTCAAGCACATTTGCTGCCTCACACTTGGGTCCAGGCAGTGGCTCAGTGCAGTTACATACCAAGTGTCCAGACTTCTTTTTTTTTTTTTTCCCAAGAACATGTATTGGTACATTGTATACATAATTATCACATTTATCACGGTTATTTTGTACCTGTACATGATGTACCTTGGTTTTCCCCCCTTCCCCACACCTCCTTTCCACTCCCCCACCCTTCCCTATTTGCAGCAGGTTTATTTCCATTTTTCCATTTTTTCCCTTTCTCCTTTCTTTTCTTTTTTCCTTCCTTCTTTTCCCTCTTCTCCCCTTCTAGCTATCCTCTTCTTTGAATATTATCTTTCTTTTACATAATATCTATTTTACCCTTTGTCCTTATTTACACTTATGGTTTCTCATATCAGAGAAACAATTCGATGTGTACTCATGAGTGTCTGATTTATTTCACTTAAGAGTATGTTCTCAAAGTGCATCCATTTACCCACAAATGTCTCTAGTTTATCCTTTTTTATGGCGCTGTAGTACTCCACTGTGTAGAAAAAACCATATTTTCTTTAGCCATTCATTGTTTGTTGGGCATTTAGGTTGTTTCCAAGACTTAGCTATTACAAATTGTGTTGCTATGAACATGGTTGTGCATATATCGCTATGGTATGATGTCAGACTTCTTGCACTTAAAACATGAACCTCGGGTATCCTTGGGTTTTCTGTTAGACAATTTGGGTGAGTTTGAAGCACTTCCAATCACAACAGATATAATGTTAGCCTTTTTTGTTTGATTCTCTTCTGGATCTCAGTTGTTGAATACAGAGAAGGCCATGTCCAGCAATTAGATTATGGGTGTCTGTGGACCCATCTGAAGTTTCTGTAATTTATGCCAAATATCTGGGGCTGACTGACAAATGAAATGGTGTCCCACCAGTGCCTCTCCCTCCCTGGAAGGTGGATCTATGGTCACTTGAAGGCAATAGGACTGATTTACTGGCCTGAGGATTATAGGAGGAGGTCAAGGAAACCTCTGAATGTGATTGTCTTCATTAAACAGATGAGAGAGACCCATATCTTCCTGAATAACAGGTGAGGACTCAAGGACAGGTTCATTAACGATATCTTTTTCTTCCTTGGGGGCCACTGTAAATGCTATAGTTTCTGGGATTTTCCTGAGATAAAGAGTCACAAAAGCCTGAACATCAGAGATTTCACTCCACCTTCTATATTTTAAGCAGAAACTAACTGAAAAATAGTCTCATAGTTTAAACTGCAATCCCGTACCCATCTTTCACCATTTCCTAGTTCATTCTGAACCCAAACCATGTTGCAATAGTAGATAAGCTGTTCCTTTTTTAAACTGGCAGGGCCAAACTTTTCCCACCAATCAAGAATGTAAGGGGTTGGGGATTTAGCTCAGTGATTAGAGTGCTTGCCTTGTAAGCACAAGGGCCTGAGTTCGATCCCTGGCACCACCAAAAAAAAAAAAAAAAAGAATGTGACCTAGTGGCAAAGTTGGTGGAATCTAGGGGCATAGTTCATAAGGTTTTGGGGCCTACAGAGTGAGACAACTAGGTCTTAGGTCCTTAAGATGGTGTCCCATGCAGAAGGAGGAGACCTGATTTCAGCCCACAAAGTGTCCCTTGTGAGACTCAAGTATTTACTAGACAGAATCTCTATCTGAAGCTAGGATGATGCTGGTGTTTTTCATAGAAGTATAGAAGAAAACCCTTGATAGCTCTTCCTAGTCCTTTGAAACTCCCATGAGATCAGGGTGGAGTCGCTCCCCATGGGGACTCCCTTAGCCATGTTGAGCAACTTGATGGCTGTACTTGAGCAGAAGGTAGCCACTTGAGAAACAATACTCCTTTCATATACCCCGGTAGTAAAGCCTTTGGTACTTTAAGGCAGTAGAGATGGAAACTATTTTTTTAAGGAAAAAAAAAAAAACTTTAAAAATCCTAAGAATGACTCACAGTCTGTTGAGTTAAGCTTTACTGGCTGTTCTTTTGTTCTTTTCAGGCCAACAGGCATATGTTTCTAAATTACCTGCATTTTGTTAGAAGAAACGAGGAAAGGAAATAAACATGGTGAAACCCACATGACCGATCCAAAACAGGCAGCCAGCCATGTGATAAGACAAAATGGTGGCCAGTCATGTGATTAGACAAGATGGCAACTCAAACTAAGATGACACCCTGAGAAAAAAATGACCATTTAGGGGAAAAGTACAGATGGAACGTTGAGCTCAAAAGGAGTAAATTTGCCTGGGTGGCTGCTCAGGCAGAAAGCCAAGTTACCACGAGCTACTTTGCCCAAAAGAGTGAGAAAGTTGAGCAAAGTATCATGGAGAACAGAAACATAAGATCAAGTCTAGTTCACACACGGTACCTGGATGATCTTTTCTGTAACTGGGTTAATAACAGGCTCTCTGGCTGTTCTTTACTGACTTGTATCCACAATAAATGACAAAAAATGGGAAAGAGAAGAAAGAAAAGGGGGAATAAATTTGAGGTAGACCAATGGGCCTGCTACCTGCTAGGAAAAACACAGAGACCATGCACTTCCCCTCTCCCCTTCGACATGGTGGAAAAAGCAGGAAACAGTTCCTGGCTCCATGAGAAGAGTCTCATGAGTTCCCCAGCCTAGGGGAGAGAGACAGGGGAAAAAAGGGGGAAAAAAAACTCCATGGCATTTTACAGAGAAACAAAAGAAGAAATGTGCCCAAAGGACCTTACCTGCTGCTCGTGGCTGGCTAAGCCAGATATGTTACTGGATTTGGGGGTGCTGGAGTCTCCTTCTGGAGATGATTTCTAGGTTCTTTCTGTCCTGAGCAAAAAATTGATCAAGACAAACAGTAGCAAAATTTTATTAAAATTAGGAAAAGAAACAAGCTCTGCAGAGTGAGTTTGGGCCAAGTGAAAGTAGGAAAAGAACTATATGCTACTGCATTAGGATAGGCAGAGAGAGACCACAGTGGCCAGAAGAGCCACTTGTTCTAAAGCCAGGAGCAAGTTGTTTTGGAGTAGCTTGAGTCAAGTGCTCAAGTAGTGAATTATTCCAGGAAGTCAAAGAAAGGAGAGATCAGTGAGGGAAATTGTTCAGCCTCCCACTTTGCTGCCCTCAAATGTCCTCTTCTTTTACAGGTGAATAAAATTATGTGGCCAAGGGAGTTGTTCTAAGGATTGAGATCATGCATGCAAATTACTGACACATAGTTGGTCTGAGTAAGCGGTAGTACTTAATAGTATAGTTATTTCTATGAAAATTAAAATGATGTCTTTCAGCAATATCCCTCCCAATTATTCTATAAGCAAACAAAATCAGGATTTATGAACCAGAATATAGGCCCAAGATGAGTTGACCTGGTTTACCAGCTAAATACCAATTTCATATGCCAGTTGGTAGGGTCAGAGCACAGCCTCAACTTCCCAGAGAACCTAGAAGGGTTTGGTAATCCTCAGTGCCATAACGTGGTGCTAAACAGAGGAAGGTACATTGCAATTCTTTTAAGAACAGATCTTGAAAATATTATCATTGGCTTTGCCTCTCATAATTTGACTGACATATATGGAGAAGAAAATTGTCATAAAGGATAATACTTTTTGGATAAATTCAATTTTATAAATGAAATGTCTTCATTCAGAATTAACATACTCATGTATTGCTACAAAGAGACCTAAACAGGAGGAATTCTTTTTTGGAGAAATGGCCTGGGCGGCATCATCGATGGCATTGACTGGTTTCATGAAGCATTTACTTCCTGTTCAGTGTCTGTAACTTTATCCAGGGAATTTCCCAAGGCAAAGGTTACCTTGTAGGACTGAACTTCAAAGTTCCACTCATTTATACCCCTAAACAATTGATTTCTCAAATCTCAGCCTCAACTGATTTCCTCCTGAAGGTATATGTGGTTTCCTTTGGGTTTCTGTCTTAGAAATTTTAATTATAATATTCTTTCTCTTCTACTTCCCCTTGGATTATGAATTATGCCACTTCTCTCTCAATTACTGTATTTCCTTTGAGCAATGGTCCCGATCTATTAAAGATTAAGCAATTTACCCTCAGATTATTCAGCTAAAATGTGGCAAAAGCCAGAACGAGAACCTAGGCAATATGACCCTAGAGTTTGGGAGCTTAACTCCTATGCTGTATTGCTCAAGGATTTCAGAAGCAAGGGGAAGAAATACCTTGTGGTTGATGGAATCAGGAATGACTCCACAGAGGAGACTGCAGTGGAATTTGAGAGGTGGATAGGATCTTGACAGAAGCATTAAATTAATGCAAATGTGCAAGGTAGAAAAGCACAGAGAAAATGTGGGCCCAGGGTATTTAAACAGAGTTGGGATTATGCTATAGAGAACCTTATTTTGACAAGATGAGAATATAATTAGTTCAGTATGTAACTCAAGGTCCTTCTTTCTTTCCCCTTCTTTCCTTCTTTCCTTCCTTTCCTCCCATCATACATGTACTTTACAGAATAAAAACTGATATAACCTAAAAAAGAGTACTGCCTGAACTTCCTTTAACAGAGATGATTAGCATGAGCATCTTAACATATATATATACTTAGACCTTTCCCACCGAAAATATAATCATATGAACAGTTCCATATCGTGGGAGGCAGAATTCTAAGATTCACACTCCCTGCCTGTATTTTCTGTATAATCCCCTTCCCTTGAGTGTGAATAGAATCTGTGAATATGATGTGATATTGCTCCCTTGATTATGTTACATGGCAAAGGTGCTGAGATAGCCACTTTCATGGTTATGTTATATTATGCAAGAATTTCTACCTGGCATTGAAGAAAAATTTTCATGTTGTGAGGGGTTCATATGGCTAGAATCTGGGAGCACCTATTAGAACATGAGACTGACCCCCGGAAGACAGCCAGCAAGAAAACAGGGACTTTAGCCCTAAAATCACAAGACCCTGGATTTTACCAACAATAATGAATTTGAGTCCCATCCCTAGCTGATACTGTGATTTCAGCCAGGTGAGTGAACGAAGTGTACTTTATTACAGTGGCTCCTCAGTTCATGAATTTAATTTGTTCTATGATTTTGGAACTGATGGCCATATTTGTATTTCTGTGGGAAAGATGGCTGCAGCCATGTTTGTCACCAGATGCAGAGTTTGCAAGCAAAAACAAAATTTTGCCAAACATTTCTGTTTGTGAACCAAACCATTTGCAAACAGAAGCATTCATGAACCCAGATACCACTTTATTTTCTGCATTTTTGATTCTTTGGCATTGGTAGCATCCCATGACTAGGGAGAGATTCCTCAGGGCTAGCCAAATCTTAGAGATAGCAAATAGGGTAGCCAGGGCCATGCTTTTCATATGCAAATCAATTAATTCCGAGCCCATACTCTGAACCACCTCCTCTGCTGGCTCTTACAGGCCAGGAAGCAACATTCCTCTGCCCAAATCGTCCTGGGACCAGGTACCAGAAACCCAGACATAGACTTTATACCCCAGTGCCCACTGAATTATTCATACTGACCAATCATGAACCTGCTTATCCTGCCTTGCGTTGCTTTCTTTGTGGAAGCCATGGGAAAACTCCCACTTGTGCTGCCCTCTCAGTCCTGCATTCTGACTGAGCCTGGTGTTTCCCCATGTGGTCCTGTGGGGTGTAGCAAGCCCCTTCTTCTTGGGAACTGTGAGTGAGGAATGGTATTTTCATGGTAGTCGTCCCTTGATTTGTTGGCCTCAGCATACCTAATTAATAATAATGCCTACATTTTTAAAGACCGATAGTCCCTGAGCAAAAGGTCCAAAAAAAACATGCTTAGACTACTTGCTCATGGAAACTGTGACTTCGTAAATTTGTGTTGCTTAAAGCTACAGAGTTCAAGTAACTAAATTGGTGGAAAATTGTTAGGCAGCAATAAAAAACTAGAACACATGTAAAAAGTATATTTAAATGTACTATATTATATTCTAAATTGTGTTCACCCACTTAATACTGCATATATAGCTCCATAACATTGAAAGACTTTGAATAAAGGAATAAAATACATGGAGCTAAATATTGAAAATGCAGTAAAATTTGGGACAGACGAGAAGCAAGAAGTGAAGAAAACATGGCAGGAGAATATAGTTACAATGTGGATTATTGATTCTCAGCCTTTGAATCATCTAGAACAATTTTTAAACTACTGATATCTAGACCTCACCACCCACAGAGATTTTTATTTGGCTGATCTTGGATATGACCTTGGAATTCAGTATTTTAAATCTCCCTAGGTGACTCTCAGGCACTGCTACCACTGAGAACCACTGGCAGATAGAAGTAGTGAGTACCATCCTGAATTGAAAGAAAAGGAGGGATAGACAAAAAAAAAAAAAACCACCCCTAAAGACATCACCAATAACTCAACAGTAAGAAGACTGGGAATCTTCCTGTTTATGTTGCTTTTATTGTTATTTGGTTTATTTTTAATTAGGTTTCCATTTATCTAATTAGTACTATTGGGAAAATTTTCACGGGGACATAGAAACTTGAAGCTTGCTATGCATATGTGGAAGGTAGGCGTGTTGAGAGGTCTCAGGGAGTTCTCCAACCAAGAACTCCCTGAGAAACAGTTTGAGTCAAGTCCCAAAGGTGAGAGGCAGTGTTCTAGGTACTAGCTTGAAGTTAGTTGACACAGTGAGTGAAGCTAGAGTAATCGGGCTGTCACACAGAAGCCCTGGTGTCACAGGAAATCAAGAGTCGTTCTCATTCCTTTTAAAGATGGGGAATGAACTGACTTTTCAGAACACTACCTGAGGAATATGACTTGAACATAATGTGAAGAAAGTTAGAGAAAACTCAGAGGTCAAGGAAGTATATAGACTATTACAGTAAGGAAAGCATGAGGGGACAGAGAGCATAGTCTAAAGCAGAGCAATGGAATGGAGGAGAAGAAAACACAGACAGATGTATACGGAGAGAAGGTGGATCAGTGACTGCCTGCGGCTGGAGGGTAGTGAGGAGAGAAAAGGGGAATAACTACTAATAGTCATGAGTTTCTCTTTATGTGATGAAAATGTTCAAAACTGTGGTGATGGTTGCACAACTCCGTGAACATACTAAAAGTCACTGGATTGTATACTTTAAATGGACGAGTTGTATGGTACATGAATTATACACAATATGATCGAAAAATAAGGTGAATATTAACTTTTTAAAAATTATAGTAAAACATATATTGCCATTAATTCTCCTCAAAGTACTCCCCCTTGCTTCATATACACTTATCTCATTGTTCCTGTCACTTCCTGAAGCAGTCCTGGAAGTCCTCTTTCATGAGTGTCTTTAGTTATGCTGTTGTGGCTGCCTCAATGTCCTGGATCGATTCAAAACATTTACCTTTCATGGTCATGTTCACTTTAGGGAAGAGTCAGAAGCCATACAATGCCAGATTCAGTGAATAAGATGGATAAGGACAAACCATAACGTTTTTACAAGCCTGCTTTTCATTTGATGGCACTTGGCCACAACATTCACTATATTTTTTTATCATGTCTCATAAAGATACTTATGAAAGAAGACTTCCAAAACTGCTTCAAAAAGTGACAAGAATGTTAGGAAATGTGTTCGAAGCAAGGGGGAGTATTTGAGGGAGTTAATAGCAATGTACCTTTTACTGCAATAAAATTTTTAATTTAAACATTCACCATGTATTTTGATCATACCGTGTATCTTAATAAAACTATTTAAAATTAAAGTACCCAAAAAAGGCAAGGGAAAAACTGACTGGATGTGTGAGATCAGGATGGAAAGAGTTGCAAGCTTTGGGCTTGGTAGAATAATAATAAAAAGATTGATGTTAAGAGATCTATTTGGGCTTTGTCGTTAGAAGGGGAAACTGGTTGATTAACTTTCAGGTGCTTTTAGGTATACTTGAAGGCATCTGGATATTACAGGAAATATATCCACTGAAGCCTCTCCCTTGCCCAGGATGAGTGCATAAGGGATGGATTTTACAAGGGAAACATGGTGGAAAGGAAATAGTTTAAAGTAGTTTTATTGTTTCTCACCCCCAGTAAAAGAGAGAAATCCCTTTGGACGGTTGCATGAAGTGAGAAGTAACAATCCCAGCTGCCAATAAAGAGAGCCCACGATATTTTTCCCTTTATAGATCCCCAAGGGGAAATTTTCTGGGGCTGTATCTGGTTATGATTCATATTTTTGGCTGTGGTTCAAGCCTTGGCATGTGACATGTAAGCTGGTCACTTGTAGCTGGAACAGCAGATGGCCATTCTTCCTTCCCTTAAATGGCTGAATCTGCCCCAAATTCTTAAGAGTATAAATAATTTACTCTCTATTCTACTGAGTCCTGTTAATATTATTTCTCAAAATACCCCTGCCTGTGCTTTTATACTTGCTTATAATTTTCTTGCCAAGGTGTTCTAAATATCCCTTCTGATATTTATTTTATTGGTAGAAATACTGGCCTGACCCAATCTCTGAAGTAAATTGTAAAGAATAGGAGCATCTTTAGTCAGCCCAGTGGGATTTTTAAGTACAACTGTCCCCTTCTCTTGTACCAGAAACAACCATGTGAAATCCTTCTTTCCATCAAATGTTTATTAGTTAATGAGGCCTGTGGCTGGTGTGGTTTTCCTGTGTTTAGCTTTTGGAACTCTCTAAGACAGTTGCTTGGAATAGAAAGCTGACAGAATTATTGCCCATTGAGCTTGCCAGCCACAGCCCACAAGACTCTACTAACACTGATAAATTTTATGGCTGATTTAATGAACAGAACAAGTATTTGAAGAAGCAGAGTAAAAGCTTTGGACATTCTGTTCTGCTGTTTGAAGATATCTGAAAGTCTTCTCATTAAGCCGTTCTTTTTCTATCTCTTTTTGCTCTGGGAGTTGTTCTCCCTCCTCAGATACCTGAGCAGGAACCTATGGGCAATCTTAGTTTCAGGATGAGGTCACTGGAGTGGAATCTTGGGTCTTAGCTCCCCTAGTTTTCTTGTGGCAAAGGGAACCCTTTTAAGTAAAAACTACAGGACGTGAAAATGACCAAATTCAACTTTACTTTAGCATCCCAGGCCTTCAAGTTACTTAGTCACTCTTAGAACTTCCGTTGGTATAATTTTTTGTATAAATCTCAGAAAATTTCAAAAGTCACCCTCATGTTACATGTGAACTTCATACCACCTCTACCTATTAGTATGTCAGTTAGTTATCATTATATATAAAACACCCCAAAACTCACTGGCTTAAAAATTTACTATTTCCCACTGGTCTGCAGGTTTGCTGAGCATTGGCCAGTCTAATCTGGGCTGTTGTGACTCTGTAGTAAACTGGGAGTTATTTGATCTAGGCTGGGAGTAACTGCTTTGCATGTCCTCATCCTCGCCCTAAGACCAGTGGGCTAGCCTAGGCATGTTCTTTTCACGGCTGAGATACAAGAACAAGCAGAAGCATAGAATGCCTCTTAAAGCCTAGGCTTATAGCAGGCTCAATGTCGACTTCTAGAGTATTCTGTTTACCAAAGCAAGGTACATGATAGAATCTAGAGTCAACAAATGGGAAATGTATTCCACCTCTTTTATGAAAAAAAAAATCATCAAATGGCATGGATGTGTAAGGGGAAAGTGAGTGGGGGTCAAAATATAATCTACCACAGGTAAACAGAGAAATATCATAACTCAGCTGATACGATTTGCCCAGGGTGACACAGAAAATTTGGGCAACACTGGAATGCACACTCAAATCTCATTATTTTTAATCCTCTCTGCTTTTTGCTACACAAACCTTTTGTATTAGTTACCTTTCTAGAGCCAGTGGTTTGCAAGAGCAGATTTAATACAGGACATTTACAAGTTACAACATTCACCCATAAGCCAAATGCAGGAAGAGTGCCGAACGTCTGTCTATGCACTGGAAACCCAAAAGATCCAATCAAGGGCTGGGAGCCCACAGCACTGTCCTGTGTACATCTATGTGTGAAGATGATGGCCGAAGAAATCTTTACTGGGACCAAGATACAGTGCTCACAGAAGATATGAAGACCAGAGCTCCCCCGAAGCAACAGCAGCCATCCCTGACCACAGCAAGGCCCCGAGCTCCTTCTTCAACAAGAACAGCCAAGTCCCTTTCAGGAGAACCAGGGGCTGGCGATTTTGCTCAGTGGTTAGAATGCTTGCCTGGGAAGCGCAAGGCTCTGAGTTCGATCCCCGACACCAAAAAAAAAGGAGAATCAGCCACAGCAGAGCTTCTCCTGGGAAACAATCTGCAACTATCTTCTGCTCCCGTTCTCCTTATGTTGTGTTGGCAACAATCCTCAGGTGGATCTTCTGTGCCCAAAATGACACCAACTCAGTCCAGCTGGGCGTTCCAGCTCAAGTTGACCACAATAATAAGTCCACCACACCTTTGCTACACAAACCTTTGCTTTTTCCCATCAGGGATCTATAAAGGGAAAAATATCATGGACTCTCTTTATTGGCTGCTGGGATTGTAGCTTTTTGCTACAAGATTCCATAACATATCCCTTATGAGCTAGTTAAATGTCCATGACTCTTTTCTCTTTAAGGATGATTCCTTGTGACCTGGTCCTTTTTTCTTTCTTCTCTATGCCCCTGGGATCTGGTCTATTAGCCTCCTTCACTGTCATCACCACCTACTATTCCATTTGTAGCTGTTTGGAATGAGGGATGAATGGAATCCCTCCTAGCCCAAAATATACAAATTTTCCTGCCCCTGAAAAAAAAATCTCTTTGTTTTTAATAAAAATGCATTTTTAAAAGAACATGTAAACATAACATGATATTTGAACCAAAACAATAAGTTCATAGCTGACATACTATAGTCTTTTGAAGAACAGAAGTATTAAATCACCACAAATCTGTTGACATGCTTTTTGGGGGGGGCAGACAGAGTCTCACTATGTCGTTCAGGCTGGCCTTGAAATAACTGTGTAGCTCAGGCTGGCCTCAAACTCACAACAATCCTCCTGCCTCAGCTCCCCAAATCCTGGGATTACAGTTATGTGCCACCGCTCCTGGTCTGTTGACATGCTTATTGCTGGCTCTGAGTTTCACCTAGATATTAATAGGCCCAGACTAGTTTTTGGTTAGCCCTTGTTATGGTTTGTGTCTAGATGTCCCCCCAAAGCCTCACGTGTAAGAGGTAGTGGGATCTAGAGTGTGTGATGCTGGGATTAAGGGCATGTGATTACTAAATCGATCCACTGATTGGTTTAGCACCTGCTCTAATCCTGGCAGCCTGGGTAAAATATAAGGTACAGAAAGAAGCTGGTTAGCCCCCTTGCTTGCATCCCTTGCTTACCTTGCTGACTTCTGCCTGTCTGCCATGCCACCCTGCCTCGGATCCAGCTGATTGTGGACTGAAACCTTTGCAAACTGTGAGCCACATACACCTTTCTTCCCCTAACTTTGGGTGTCTGGTATTTTGCCTCAGCCATGAGAGAAAAGTAACTAAGACAGCCCTTTCATGACTACCTTTATAGAGTTGTTCAGTGGCCCTCAAATCATGAATCTGCCCCTTCCTGCCCAGTCTGTTCTGAGTAGAGTTTTAGACCCAAGCTGGTCAATCCTAGCTTGAAGAGATTTGAGTTGCTATCTCTGAAACAGAACTGTGAGTTTTCTCCAGTGTGAGTCTCCATGGCAACTCTGTGCCTCTGGCTTTCAATAAACTTGCACTCTTAAATCTGGCCTATGGCATCCTGCAGGAAGAAGGTACCATCTGATTTTAAATTTGACTCTTCTGGGTTTCTAGCTGATCTGTGCAGTGTGCTTGGCTGCTGTGAACCTTCTGGACAGAAGTTCCCATGACTCCAAGCCCTGAAAGCCCCTCCCTCTCTTTGGCACAATTTTCTTTCCTGATATTTTTTTTCCCTGCAGCACAACTTGCAGCCGCTGATTAATATGGCTGGCTGGCTCTGCCCTTCGGTGGGGCTCTGCCTCATCTCTTTTCATTCCAAGGGCTCATGTAGCTGAGCCTCAGCAAGGAGACTTAAATTCTGATGCTCTCTTTCCACATACTTTCATGGAAGACTGGAAGACAGATTATTTCCAGTGATTTCACAGGCAGAAGGTAAGTGATTGACCTCTGTAATGGTAAAACCAACAGAAGATGATTGCCCTTTAACTGTCACAAATGATAGCTAAGTCCGGAGAGAAAACGAATGGGCAAAATGTTATTAAAAAGTTGCTACTGGAAAGAAAATCACTGCTGCTGATAAAGCACTTCAGAAAAGTCAGACGGTGTCTGGTCTTGGCCCTCGATTGTGCTGCTGGCTCAAAAGTACAGTCACCATGTCAGGGAGGATAAGGAAACAAGGAAGTTTGGCTAGCGGCATTGCCACAGATATTGTGCTTCCTGCTTTGGAATGTTCCACTTCGGGACTTTGAAGAGGAAGTAAAGAAACAACTGGTGGTCTGGTACCACATGCTGTAACTCCTGACTTGCTTGCTTATTGGTTAGCAACATAGTACAATAGCAGTAAGTGTGGGCTCTAGACTGCCTTGGCCAAATCTCTTCTGATATGTGCCATTTAGCAAATTTCTTACATCTTACTTATCTCATCTATACAACAGGCATAATATATCTTCATATAGATGTTGTGAGGATTAAATAAAATAATGTGCATAAAGCTCTTGGTACAATGCTAAGCACATAGCAAACACGGAGCAAATATTAGCCATTCTTAGCCAATGAACATTTAGGGGCACATTCAAGAAATAATGTATTACCAGGGTAAATTGAGCTTCTGGTAATTGTTGATTGCTACCTTCTAAAATAAACTGTTTTAAATATAGTAAAATCTCTACTTACTGACCTCCACTTAACTGACTTGGTAGATTAAGTTGATGTGTTTCCTTCCTACTGATGCAATCTACTGACCAGTGCTAAGACACACTGCAAGCTCATGCGCAGCTAAGATACTTCTTGTTCTTGTAGACCCTTATATTTCTGCCCCCACACGTTGAGTTGAAAACTTGCCAAGAATTAGTTGTGTTGTTGCCAAACCCATTCAAACTAATTTTGCTTGCTATTATAATTAAGTAATTTAGTGTAAATTTGTGAAATATGAGTACAAAAAAGAAACTATTATTTCAGTTAGAAAGGAAACTTGGGTCTGAACTTTGCTACTTTTCCATAAAATCTAAGTTCAAGGCTTTGAAAAGACTTGATTTAAAAAAATGTTGCTTTAAACTTGCTCTGTTTTTAAAAACAAAACTGAAACTGGAAACCAAATGGGATGTATTAGGGATATAACTTCTATGAGAGTCCTACAAAATTCCAGTCAGAGGATCCACACTGAAAGCGTAGCCCTTGGCCTTACAGCACATGACCAGATACAGTGAATAAATGTGCTTGTATGTTTCAGGTCTTTCCCTCCATCTTCATCTAGTGCCATTCTTCTCCCCTCTCTCATCAGCACCTATTGCACCATTGCCAAATGTACCATGTTTTCTTTAACCAGTCTCTGGACCTTCAACATATTTCATCTTCCTGAAATATTCTTCACCAACTTCATCATCTGCTTGCACTTTGTGTTAGTCAGCATTTTGTTACTATGACCAAATACCTGAGAAAAACAATTTAAAGGAATAAAGGGGTTCTTTTGGCTCACAGTTTCAGAAGTTTCACCCATGGTCACTTGCCTTCATTACTTCTGGCTCGTGTGGCGGCAGAATCATCATGGCAAGGAACATTTGGTGGAGGAGGACTGTTCTCCTCGTGGCAGTTGGGAAGCAGAGAGAGCAAGTTCCAGACATGAAGGGACCAAGGATGAGATACAGCCCCCAAGGTTATGCCCTAATAACACACTCCCTTCAACTAGGCCCCTCAGTCTATGTTAGCTTCCAACAATGCCATCAAAATATACTCTCACCAGTGGATTAATGTGCTGGTGAAGGTAGAGCCCTTGTGATCCAATTACTTCCTGAAAGCCCCACCTCTAAACACGTGGCACTCTTAGGGTATATTCTAGATCTACATCATAGCACATTCCCACTCCCACTCTCTTCACCTGGCTTACTCTCTGATTCACAACTCAAATATCGTTTTTTGATAAAAGTTACCTTGTATCAGGCTGTGCTTGATAATATCTACTCTTAGACACCTAGTGCTTTAGTGCCATGTATTTCTTTGTAGCACTTATTGACTTGTAATTACTCAAAATTTTTTTGTGCACTAGACATAAAATCAATGCTTGTTGAAAAATACAGTGATTGGGTGAATTAATTAGTGAGTGAACAAATACTTTTTTACAGTCAACTTTTTAAATTGTTTACTGCTTAGTGAAGGCAGGAGCTTTGTCTGTCTTATTCACTGCAGCAATACCATTAGTGCCTGGCTAATAGGATAACCTAAAAATAATAATTAAAAATAGCATTGGCATTTTTGTGGAATCCAATCAAATAGCCCTTTGTTAATTCTTATGCTGCATGTAGATAAAGAAGAAAGCAGTGAAGGCAGGGGAATTTTCCTGTGTTTCTGGATCTCTGAACCTGAAACACCTAGCCTGGGTAATTTAGGGAGACTCTGCCTCAGAACAAAAAATAAAAGGACTGAGGTTGTAGTTCAGTGATAAGGCCCTGGGTTCAATCGCCAGTACTGCAAATAAATTTTTTAAATCTATAGTAGCATTTGTCTCAAGTACTTGTACATAATTTCATCCACATGAGTGAATTGTATTTTTTGTGAAACAAATGCACCACATATGAGTGACGCTATTATAAAGATCAGTAAATGTGAAATAGAACTGCTCCAGATATTTGCTGAAGTGATTGATTTCTAAACCCAAACCCGATTATGATTGTTTAGGTCCAAAATGTCATTTAGGAATCTGCATTTTAGCAAGCTCCCTCAGATCATTCTGATGTTGATTCTCCAGGAATCATCCTTTGAGAAAGGCTAATATGAATTTTGAATGGAATGTCAATACCATACGGTGTAGTGACCTGCTCAAATAGTAACACTATGCATCATTCATTATTACTGTTTGCCAGGCAAACATTAGCATTATCGAATTTAATTCTGTCAACTAGCCTATAAGGAAGGTATTACTATAATCACCTATTTACAGGTGAGAAAACTGAGGGTAAGAAAGGTGAAGTAATTGCCCAGAGTCACACAGCTAAGAAGTGGTAGAATCACTCAATGTATTCTGCCTCCAAAGACCATGTTCTTTCCATTATTCAGTGTTGCTTGCCTCACACAGAGATTTTTCTCATTTGGGGACTTCTGGATCCTTGGCTTGCTCAGTGTGCACTTACCTCTTCAGGTCTAATCAGAATTATGATCTGTTGCCTTTAAAGGTGCTTTATTGCAGGTTACCAATTCCGAGGGGAGAAGAAAACC
The DNA here is from genome assembly GCA_004026905.1 of Hystrix cristata. NCBI lineage: Eukaryota > Metazoa > Chordata > Mammalia > Rodentia > Hystricidae > Hystrix > Hystrix cristata. Next base: position 54,419 of record PVJO010010511.1, read on the forward strand.
CTGTCTTTCTGAAGTTCTTTATTCTGCACTTGTTGAAACAACAGACCCCCGGGAAAGCAGCTCTTTTTAGAAGAAAAACGTGTGGTTTTTCTGTTCTCTTCACGTTCCACATTAATTACCAGCTACAGTAGAAATGGCTGCAACTTCTGGCTCACTTGGCCCTTCTTTGCCAAAGCAGGAAGCAGCACAATAAGAGACAACTTTAATGCTGAAACGCAAGTGCTGTCCTGTATACCATGGCCTGAGAAAAAGGTTCAGTGCACCAGGTATGAGTTCTGTGATAAAGGCAGCCTTCGGTGGTGGAAATGTTTGTGGAAAGTAGATTGGGATACACAAGCAAGATAATCAGAGGTCTCATCAGGAGGTCCTAGTGGATCTCCATTAACCGGATATGTATAGTTAATCATTCTGCATAAGGCTTTCTACTTGCAGCAGAAGCTGAAGTTGAAAAGCACTTTACTGAACAGCAGAAGTAGCTAGATAATGGATGTCTCTATTGCACCCACCTCTGACTTCCCCCTTCTGCTTCAGAGCAATGTCCTGGCAGGCAATAATCTGAACATTGAAGTCTTATAATGTATACCTGGAAATAAAAGCCAGAAAGGGCTCTCTAGAGTCATTAGATTTCTGCCAGATGGGTTCTAAGATGAAGATAGCAAATGGTTGTTGCCTACTCACACTGTGCATGAGAGTGGCTGACTAGAACAACATAGTGAGAAGAATTATGAGGCCACAAGTGGGTACTATAGGGAAGAATGCCGGAGTTGATCAGTGATGCCTGCCATGAATATGAAAGCTGTCTGTATTTTTGTCATCCTTGTTCTAAGTCAGTAGTTCCTAACTCTGATTGCACACAAAATTACAGAGAATTTAAAAAAAAATACAGATACCTGAGATCCATCCCAGATCAATTGAATTATATTCTCTGGAGAGGAGACTCAGGCATTGAGGCAGCCATAGATGACACCTACTGCTCTCCACCATTGCAAACACATACATAATTTAATTCAGGACCCTCCAGATTGGCCGTATAATTTGGAAGTATGGAATAGGGCCCAAGAATCTGTATTTTTTAAAACCTCAGAAGATGCTAATGGGAATCACTGTCTTACACTGTCCATAATGCCTCAGATGAGTGAAAATTTTGAGCAGAGCCTTGTGCTCTAGGGCAGTGGTTTTCAACCCTGACCTCATGCCAGAATCTCTTGAGAAACTTTAAAAGCATCAGTACCCAGGTTCAATGCCCAACCAATCCAATCAGAATCTCTAGAGGGGAATCTGGATGATTCTAATGTGCAGCTAAAATTGAGAATCACTGTTCTATGAAGTGGGGCAAAGAAATCTCATCTGAGAACCTCACCAGAAGAAATTCATTTCTCTTTTTCTATTGATTTAGTCCCTGACTTAGTCTAGCCATTTTGGCTTGACATTAGGTGGTAGAATTCCTTCTGTTTTCTCAACTTTGTTTACCACCAGAATCTATCGTTCATGATGATTGTAGTGGTTTTATGGGTCTTCCTGGATTTAGTAGACATTTGCTACAGTCATTGATCCATTTTTTTGAGGGTGTTGGGGATTGAACTCAGCCTTAGACATGCTAAGCACTTGCTCCACCCCTGTGCTGTACCTCTAACCCCTGCGGCATTTTTTAAACAGTCACTGAATGGTATCAGAGTGTTTATCTGGTGTAGATTCCAGTGTCTTCTACCTGTATAAAGAAGAGTTTTGTGAGGGTTTTTTTTTTTTTTTAGATAATTAAATGACATGCAGGATGATTGATGCCCTTAAGAGACAGAGGTTTTGTAAGGACAAAGGCTGGAAGTCTGCAAAACCTCTCAACTGAGAATTAGTAGAAGCAAATAGACAACTACCAATCCATGATTGGCCTTGCCAGTCTCTTTTGAAGCAGATATGGTCAAATGGAAGAGATATGGTCTCTTTCCTTTAAAAGCTTTGCCTTTGTGTTTATCTGCCTCACATTAGTTTTGTAAGGCAGACAGGCAACCGGTCAGCCAGACTTGCAGGGATGGTCAGTCACACCAGAGATGGTGAGACTGACAGAGTGTATCAGGATGCCTTTTCTTCAAAACGCACTTTTAAAAATTCCACTCATTTCCTCAATTATATTTTAATTTCTACTATTATTGATTAATCTATTTGGTTTGGTCATTCCCTCTTCAGATCATTGGTTGTAAACATAAACAGAAATAATACATTAAGTCCCCAATACCTCTAGCACTCTCAGGAGGAAGAGCCAGGATTGTCTCGGCAGGGAAATGACTCCAAAAGAGAGTGGTAAAAGGGCCGCAAAAACTAGCCTGAAGTTGAGCTGTGATGGGAGTGTAGCTCAGTGGTAGAGTATTTGCCTAGTATGTGCAAGGCCATCAGTTCCCTCCCCAGCACCCCCCCCCACACACACACACACAAGTAGCCCGAGGTTGAAAGTGCCAACTCTTTTTGCTGATAAAAGTTGCTTTCTTGCACTTCTAATTTCAGGACTTCTTTGAAGAGGTAACCTATTAGGAATCATATACTGTAGTTCAAGGGTGGATCCAGACAAGTAACATGAGGGCAGTGAACTGAGGCCTAGACATCTCTGTAGCCCTGAGGTCTTAATTGCAACTGATTCTGGGTAGTGAAGGAAATGGTGGCCAGTGAAAATGTTCCATCCTAGAAATGTCATATGAGGTTTTAGATCCAGTCTTGGATCTACCCAAATGAGATCCTACTGTCAGATGTCTGGTGGACAACCTAACTGGCCTTGTAAACAGACCATTTCTTTTACCTCCTTGGAAAAGTAGACCCAGGAAACCCCTTGCTGATACCATGTGTCCTACAAATAGGCTGTTGTGTTTTTGCTGAGTGTTAGCTATCCAGTGAGTAATGTGTTCCTATACGTTTATACTCACAGTAAAGTTTATAGTTAAGAAAGGTTAATATTAACATTGTGTCAGGGGATTAATCCGTTTTAATTGTAAATGCCAAGAACAAACCTGCTTCTTTGGAGTCCAGATGCCTGACTTTGGTTAAATATTTATAGATCAGTTGAAATGTTTACTCTTAATTCTGGAGCTAGGTATTTACTTGCCTAATTGCATACTCCTCCCCCTACTTCTGACCTCATGTAGTGTTCTCCTGATGTTTTTCTCTCTAAAACGTGTGTGTTGGGAGAGAGATGATGGGAACATCTAGCCACTGGTCTAGAGCCACAGGTGCTATTCAAAGTAGAGCAACCAGGTATATAACCTACGTATGTAGCCCGAATGGAAAGATCAGGGGCCTCAGAATCGGGAAACCTGTATCCTGCTCTCAACTCTGCTGCCACTTATCCGTATGACCATTTCTGAGCCTCAGTTTCCTCATCGATAAAATGAAGGAGATGAATTTGAATTTTTAATATGTCTTCCACCTATTAATCTTCATGGCAACTTATGAACTCATAAGCCATCTCTAAACTCTTATCTATACCAGCCATAGTACTTATGATTTCTACAATAGTACCATCTAATAAGGTTTCTTCGAAGAAGGAAACTTCTACATCTGTGGTGTCTAGCATAGTAAGCTCTAGCTACACGGGACCACTGAGCATTAGAGATGTAGCTAATGTAGCTGAGGATCTGAATTGGTTTACTTTTATTAATTCTAATAGCCATGTGTTGACTACTGACTACCATGTAGGGCAGCACAATGCTAAATGATCAGCAATGGTGTTGGCCAACTCATTGCAGAAGGCCATTATCTGTGCTAGTAATGGCTCCCAATCTTGGGAAGATTAAAGAATTAATTGGTGAATACTCCTCAGTAGGAATGATCTTTCTCCACTCTGGAAGGTGGGATCTAATCATCTACTCTAGATTCACTGAGTGAATCACTCGTTTCTAATGCAAGAACCCCCAAGTTCTTTTTGGTTCCCCTGAAAAGCAGAATGGGATAGCAAGTCACCAAACTAATTTTCCTTTTTTTTCTATCTGACATGTTAATATTCTCTTAGCCACATTATGTTAAGTTGAGGAAACAGTGGTATTCTATAATATATGCAGCAGATTGCACAAAATCAACTTTTATCATCCCATATTAATTAAACATTTTAATACAAAAAAGAGCTTGTCTACTTAATTTGCAAAATGTTTTCTTTCCATTTAAGGTTTATTGGCCTAGATCTCATAGCACTGACAGCATAAATTCATCCGTCTGAATTTAAATCAGTGATGATTCTTATTACACAATTCATTGAGTTGGAAATCAGCTATGAGCCAGTGGGTAGATGTTCTCCCTATACTCACCCTTCCCTCTTTTAAACTTATAAAATTTTACAATAACATTTGTAGAACAATATTTATACAATATTATTAGTTGTACTATTATTAATAGTAATATAACAAAATAATTATAAACATTTCTTACTTCATCAAGACATTTTGTCCTAATTTTTAGAGCGCGTGTAGCACTCATAAGAAGGTTTGGAATATTTGAAAAAATACTAAACTCCAGTTTCTTAAACTAGTTAGAATGGAGGTTTCTAACTAATATGATCCAATTACCTAAGCAGTAGTACTTAGGCTCGGGATGGTAAATTTATTGCACGAAAGTTATCATTTTCCACCCATTCCTTTGTCTTTGGCATTCTTTCCTGTTGAGCTAGGACTGAGCCTTAGAATTCTCAGTGCAGTGTTCTAGGCAGCCGAGATCAAAGAATTAAGACATTTAAATGACAACATATAAGATGAAACTTATTTTTCCACACTAATCTTTGCACGGGGACATGATCAGTTTGTAAGAAACAAAACCACAATAAATGCATAGAGCTCTAGAGTTGAATGGGACATTAGAGAACAGTCAATATAATTCCTTCATGTTATAGATGAGAATACTGAGGCTTGAAGAAGGGAGGGAAACAGTTCATGTTTTTACAGTCAGTCAATGGCAAATAAATAAATAAGTAAATAAATAAGTAAATAAATAAATAAATAAATAAATAAATAAAAAGGGACTGGAGCCCAGCCTCATGACTCAGGTGAAGTCCAGCAATACAATTTCTGGTCTACCATATGGTAATTGTACCTTGGATGTTTGGTGCAGGATTATCTTCACTCTTGAGTGTACTGGAAATGATATCAACTTGCCTCTACATTTGAGGCTCTAAAAGCCTAATTAACTAGGTCACGTTATTGGTTTGCGCAATGGTGACATCCAGACAGATTATTTGGTGCATTGCCCCATGAGTTGAACTTACATGTTTCCAGTTATCTGTATCTAGTGCCACCCAAATGGAAGAAATAAATAATATTGGCCCATTAATTGACACCTCCAATCCTCGCTTACCAGGATCTGCTGGACTTGTGGTCCTGATTAATAAAATCAATCTTTATTATTATCACTAGATAAACCCCTGGATATTTGTCTTTGTTAATTTGTTATTCTTCACTACATAATTTTTCTCCTCTTTTATTCTATGCCCTTAATAAGGGTTGTTCTTATATCAGAGTTATGTTATTATGTGTAATAACATTGATATAATTTTCAGGCAGTACATAATAATTTAGTCCTCATAATTTCAATAAAGAAGAGAGACATCTGCTCTTCTAATCAGAGGCAGCAGCTGGAACCTGAGAGACTTAGTTACCGATTCTTTAGATTGCCTTTATTGCCTAAATTATTTAGATTTGTAATGTTAAGTGATTTTTAAAGTGAGAAATACCATCATTATTTATTAAATAATATAATTATTACAGTCAGGAGAAGTGTATACTTGTGGTTAACAGCATTATCATTGGATCACCAGATGCATCTGTATCTTTACAAACATTCAGTGCTTCTGTTTAGGAAATGTGTTTATATCTTAAAGTTTCCCCTGCATCGAACCTTCTGCTAAGTTAGAAAAAGCTTACTATCCCTCTTTTTTTCTCTTCTAACTTTGTTGTGTCTTAAAGATCCTACTGTTATTCTTGCAACTGGGTCCTTGTAATCCCTTAAATAAGCTAAATTTCAACATATTTGAAGCAGCTTGGCTTTGTGAAGGCACGAGTGAGAAGCCTGATACCCTAGTTGTCATTGGAAAACTCACCGTTCAGCTAGTGTTTTATATGTGCAATTTCCTTTCCAAGGCTGCCTGGTCTCCTGCCACAGTCTGAGGTCTTGGTAGAAGTGGGTTAGATACCCAAAGTGCCTTAACAGAGAAGAGGATATCAATGTCCTCTCCACCAAAACAAAACTGCAGAAGGTAATAAAAGTTGGGGAATTTTATTTTCCATGTCATCTCAGTTCATCTTCAGTGAGACCCCATAGATCATCTGGGCTGTCATTTGTTTTGCAAATCATCTCTATGATGTTGGGTCCTCGGATGTTACTTTTCCCAAGGCTAATTTCGTCTGGGAGCGATACCTCCCAGGGTATGTGTATTATAAATGTACACTCTTACAAAGTAAAGTCTGACTACCAGCGTTAGCCTCTTCAATTTTTGAGAAACCATTCTCCTGTATCAATCCTGTTGTCATTGCCATCCTTACTATCATATGGAATCAGACACTTTATAATTATTTGAGATTGAAGATGTCTCCTCCCATTTCATTCAGACCACTGACCTCTCCACACTGCGAGGCTGGAGGCCTTGTATTAGAGTGTTTTCCTGTAAAATCTACATAGAGAACAGAAACAGTGAGCTCTACAATGTTAATTTCATAAGTGCCTGACATTTGTCTCTAAATTACTGAGAGAATGGGAATGAACGCGTCCCCATTGTAAAAGTCCAGGGCTAAGCAGCCCTGGACTCCATTTTACCCCTCTTTACTCCCTTAAGTATATGTTACTGTTAGCTTCAAATCATCCAATGGTGAAATATTTCCAAGATGCTACATCCTTACCAATACAGCAAATCATAGTTGGAGAAGAGCCCTTTATTAGTTTTGGCCTTCTATGAAACAAACTCCAAGATGCCACGATGGCATTGTATGTGCAAGAGATTTACTAGGGAGGTGCCCGGAAGTGAAAGGGGGAAGGGAGTCAGGATGTACTACCCATCAGACCACAGTACAGGGCCAATCTCTGTGAAGGAGAGGAAAAAAGAAAGAAGGTTGGACAAGCAGACTCTTTTCTTTGTACTGGGGATTGAACCCAGAGCCTCATGCATACTAGGCAAGCATTCTACCACTCAGCTAAATTTTCAGTCCTTTTTTTCATTTTGAGACAATCTTGCTAAGATACCAGACTGTGATCTCTCTGCCTCAGCCTCCCTAGTAGTTGAGATTACAGGCCTGAGGCACCACACCCAACCCCTATCTCTAATTCTTAAAGTGTGTGAATTTAGTTAATTTTCTAGCCCCTCCATGTCTCAGTATCATCCTCTAAAAAATGGAAATAATGCCTAGCACATAATAAATGCTGTGAAATGTTAGTTATGATTTCAATGTACCAGAATGTCAGAGCCAGTGGAAATCATGTAAATCATCATTCACCAAATCCAAGTCAAAATGTTTCTAACACTTGCACTCTTGCTATATATAGCACTTATTATATTTAGTACATATTTTCCTTGGGGATGTTCTTAATTTTCCCTGAATAAGATTAACTTTTAAATGACACTGGAAATGGAAAACCAGTGTTTTGATAACGTGAAATAGAATGAATACAAATCAACTAGAATAAAAAGGATTTATCTATGTAACACTTCAAACTTTCAGTGATTTAGGTGTTCCTCTTTCAAAGAGCACTGATTATACTTATAAGCCTTATATTTCAAGTAAGGAAGCAGACATTCTGTGAAAAACAGAGTCTCACTTATGACCACAGAAAGTCAATAGCAGAGCTGAGACCAAGTTTCCCATTTCACTGACTAGTATTCTTTGTATACTCTCTCTCTCTCTCTCTCTCTCTCTCTCTTTACCAAGAACATGTATTGGCACATTGTATACATAATGGTCACATTCATCATGGTTATTTTGTACCTGTACATGGTACCCTCTTCCCCATCCCTCCCTTTCACTCCCCCACCCTTCCCTATTTACAGCAGGTTTATTTACATTTTTCTATTTTTTCCCTTTCCCCTTTCTTTCCTTTTTTCCTTTCCTTCTTTCCACCTTCTCCCTTTCTAGTTCTCCTCTCTTTTGAATATTATCTTTCTTTTACACAACCCAAATGCCCAACAAGGCATGGGTGAGGAATGGCTAAAGAAGATGTGGTTTTTCTATACAATGGAGTACTACTCTGCCGTAAAAAAGGATAAACTAGAGAGGTTTGTAGGTGAATGGATGTTCCTTGAGAACATACTCTTAAGTGAAATAAATCAGACACTCATGAGTACACATCAAATTGTTTCTCTGATATGAGAAACCGTAAGTGTATACTATCTCTTAAAGAAATGCTCCAGTGTTCCTTCCTCCTGCCTTCTGATGACTTCTTAGCAACTTCTCTCTAATACTAAATAATAGCTCTAATTGTCTATCAAGGTTTTGTCACTTAACCTAATGTTTTTGAGATTTGTAAAGGCCTGTGTCATTATAGGGATTTGGGTCAAGGTTGATTGTTATCGTAAAAGCTCTGTGTTGGAAGAGAGAACAGGTACTCTGGCTGCCAGGTAATTAGGTGGAAGTGTAAGAAATAGACATGGGCAGGGAAGAGTCAGGATTTGTTAACAGAACCAGTGACAAGAAAGAACTGAAAATCAGATTCTGAATGCAAACAGAAAGAACTTGGATCTGAACAAAGAGGAGAACAAGAGAAAAAGAGCTTCTGAAGGCTGTATGTTATCTAGCAGGCCTCGGGCAGGCAAGGGGCAAGTGTATTGTGCTGCCAGGTTTCTTTATTGAGCAGTCTTTCTCACTCATGCTCCTTCAATTCCTTTGGCCCCCAAGGGCATCCTGGCTCTTTCTCTGGAAATATTGCTCCCTTTTTAGAGCTACCAAGTGTGAGGTGCTAACACAGACTCTTCTAGATAATTCTTGGTCCAATTCAAAGAGTAGGCTGTCAAAACCAAGTTTTGCACACAGCTCTGTTCAGCAAGTAGACCCTCTCCACTCAGACTGCTCTTTTTCACTTCCTTTCCCTGTGGGGCTCAGAATGGCTTAACTAACACTGGAGGTTCTTTTAAAGTGCGACCTCGAAACGAATAAACATTTCTCAGATGAAGAAATAAAAATGACAAATAAATATAAGAAAAAATGTTCAACATCATTGGTCATTCGAGAGATGCAGATCAAAACAACACTAAGATACCATCTCACTCCAGAAAGAATAGCTATTATCAAGAAATCAACCAATAACAAGTGCTGGCAGGGCTGCGGGGGGGAAAAGGAACCCTCCTCCACTGTTGGTGGGAATGTAGACTGGTCCAACCACTGTGGAAATTAGTGTGGAGATTCCTCAGAAAACTACAACTAGAGGTTCCATTTGACCCGGCTATTCCTCTGCTGGGTATCTTCCCAGAAGAATTAAAATCATCATATCACAGTGATATATGCACAACCATGTTCATAGCAGCACAATTTGTAATAGCTAAGTCTT